>RJWT010002024.1:0-43393 GCA_004365215.1 Cuniculus paca | reverse complement strand
TATGAGAAACACAAAATATGAATAATTTAAAAAAAAAAGACGTACAATAGGAAACAGGTAAATAGATCTTTTGCAAGTGGGAAGGGGATCTAGAGATAGAGGAAGGGAGAAGAGAGGGGAGAGATAGGGGAATAATAAAATTAAGATATGTCAAGTAATATATCTATTCTCTAAAATGAATGTCAACACTATGTACTACAAGCATGTACTAATAAAAAGTTAAAAAGAAAAAAGAAAACAAAAGTTTAATCTTCCCCAAGCTTAAGAGGAATTCACATTCCTCAACAAACCTCATCTCTCAAGGTCTTTCCAAAAAAGCTCGTGGTTGACAGTACCTGCCAGCAATCAAAGGCCAACTGCAACCTTTCCAAATCTCCCAGCTGTAGTTTCTTAATAGAGAAGACCAAACCCAACAAGAGGTCTTACCTCATGAGAGACTGGTATACCACAAAAACACTTCCCCAAAAAAATCCACGGGGCACATGAAGTGGCATTGGTCCAGAGCAGTTAATAAAGTTCCCTTTTTGGGTTCCACGCACGCCAGAGACACTTCCTCCCTTTGGTCCAATGGCCTCGTCTTCTGAAACATCAGAAAAGCATCAGTACAGATGGGATGGGGGTGGGGTATTCTGCCAGGAAGCCAAGGGGCAAGCAAAGAGATCTGAATTTGAGTGGGGAAAAGACCTTCTGTACCCTCATCTAAAAGCCAGAACTTGATATTTACCACAAGACAAGGTTCATCACAACTCGGTTATTGTGGAACTTTGCTAAAGTCTTTTAATCTCAGTTTCCTCATCTCTAATGGGGAAAATAGTAGATGCAATGAGGTCATGGATTGTCAAATGTCAGATTTTCCCTAGGTCAGTGTTTCCCAAGGCACGGAAACCATACCATTAGTGGTGCATCAGAACTAGGGCGTAGTAGACTTTTTAATTTAAATATTTATAAACTTAATTTAAAGGACATTAGAAAAACATAACTAACTCATCTTCCTTGCTAAGATGAAGTTAAAGGAATCAAAAAATATATATTAGGTTAATAATTTTTTACAGTGTCGTAAGCAAATATGGCATAAATAATAAGGTGTTTAATTGATCTAACAATACAAGAAAACAAATTAAAATTAGAATAAATTTGAAATAAAATAGATTGTCAACATTTGAGAGATAATACCCTCAGCTATAAGAACCCAGCCAGTGAGCCTCATCTTTGGGTCTCCCAGAAGGAAGCCCTTGCCTTGAACATTTACATCATATAATGTAGCTCTTTGTAAAAATCTAAAGACACACTATTTGTAGTCATAGTAGCAGATACATTGCTCTTCTCCTTGTGCCTTTCATTCCTTTTATCTCCTGGACATTGCACACTGTGTGATTTATTGGGTTTCCCCGTGTGTATTGACAACAGGAAAGCTTAAAGTCCAATTGTGGCCAGCTGTCAAATGTGTGTAAGACAGTGTCAGATGCATTGCTCATTATCCTCATTCCCAACCCTATTTAATTGTCCCTACCTGTTATTTTTAATTTCTCTTTCCTTTTAAATTCTTGTCTTCCTATCTGTTTCTGCCTTTTTAAGATAAATTAAATATTTTTTAGTATAAGGGAGAATACAAATTTGTTAACGTCCTAAGTTTCTTTTCTTTTTTTAGACAGTGTCTTTCTCTTAGCAAAGTTTGTCCTTAAAGGATTGCTTTTGATGAATTTTTCTGTATCACTAGATTAATACCACTTTGAGTGTGCTTTAATAAGAGTGAGATAATAAATCATTTATTATCATTTTGAAATTGGTCCTTGTGAAATCCATCCTTTTCGATATTACATCACTAAGGTAACACAGATCAATATAACCAATTTTAAATCTGGGCAATCCCATGGATCTAAAGTAAAAAGGGAAGTGGACGCTGTGGTGGAATCAAATTTCCTCTTTTTCCTCAAAAGCCAAGGTTTTGCTGACAAAAACAAGATGAAAAAAAAAAAAAGCCAAGCTAAAATGATACCAAAACTTGACATCAGAACACTCTCAAGAATACCCTCAAATGGGAGAGCTAGTTTATTCATAGTTCATCATATACTCAGCCTACTAAGACAGTAGCCTTCTCATAACCCATCTCCTTGTACCTAGCAAGGCTTTCCCTGGCAGAGAAGGTTAGGTATTTGTTTTGTATCAGCTCCTAATCTTTTTAAATATCTTGGTTATATTATTGTTTCTGAGCCTCCTTTTCTGTCTGTAAAATAAATGTATTCCCTATCTACCTATTGTAGCATAGAATCACAATGAAATATTTGTCAGGACTCCTAGTTGCATGCCACAAAAATTCAACTCAAACTAGCCAAGGACATAAGAAAGACAGAATGTTGGCAGTGGAAGTTACTAGCAATTATTCATACGAAGACTCACCAAACAAAACAGTACGTAAAGGAGGGCCTGAGAGACCTGTGCATCCAGAAACAGAAATACCACCAGATTCTCCTTGTGCCTCTCATTCCTACATCTCCCTGCAGGTACCTCATTCCTTCTTAAAAGAAAACAGGCTCAAACATACCATACCTCCAGTACCTCAAATCTCACAATGCACAAAACTATAGAAGATTTAAGGTTCACTTTCTCTAGTCCCAAATTCAAAAATTGCACCAGTAGATCTGACTGCCCAATCTTAGGTTACATGCCCCACTACTGAACTCATCAACTATGGCCATAAATTTTCTCATTCTGACTGGTCCAGACCATATCAAGTGCCTATCTGTAAGCCAATCAACATTGTTCAAGGAGATCCTAAACCATTCACAGGGCCCTGAGTTCAATTCCAGGTACCAAAAAAAATCAATTATTAGACAAATGAATGACTTTCAAGCCAATCAATACTTCAAGACTCAGGTTAGAGGTTCACCTCACTGATAAAGTGCATGTCTACCATACTTGAAGCCCTGGGTTCAATTTTCAGCCCTAAAAACAAACCCCAAAACCAGAAAAACTTCAAGTGCCACCTTCTCCAAGAAGCCATTCCTGACACTACTGGGCCCTATAAAACCCTGCCCTCACTAGCCTATCCATTATGTTTAGGTGAAATATACCTTCCACTTAGGCATATTTAATTTTTCACTTCAGTATGAACCATATTAAACTTCTAAAAAATTGAGTACTTTAAATTTGTCTCCTCCACTCAATTATTCCCTGATGAGAGAAACTGATTTATTTCTTGCTAATGTGATTATGATTGGTGTTAATTTACTATCACTCACAGGAAAGATATTTGCATGTTTAATGTGGAGTCTGCCATGGGCAAAGTCTCAACCCAAAGGAGTGATTGTAATGCTAGGAATGTCAAATATTTACAAAAGTACATATTTGAGGGCCGGGGGTTTAGCTCAGTGGCACAAGCGCCTGCCTGGCAAGCGCAAGGTCATGAGTTTGATCCCCAGTACCAAAAAAAAAAAAAGAGTACATATCTGAAAGTTTAAACTTTAGGGCCAAAATGTTGAGAAATTAGCCACAACTTCTACCACAGTAATATATTTATCATAGCCACCATCATGAGTTTTGAAAGATATTACAAGGAGGGGAGCGTATAGCATTGTATCACAGTAAAGACCATGGACAGATCTGAATTTGCTCAAGTTTTTCTAGTTAGTTGCTTCACTGAAGACAAATTATTTCACAATTCTGAATATCAGTGTTGATCAGCTTTTCCTTGATGTGACAAAACACCTAAGAAAGTCAATTTAAAGAACAAAGTGTTTATTCTGGCTCACAGTTTCAGTTCAGATCAGCTGGTTCCATCACTTTTAGGCTAGTGGTGAAGAAGACATATCCAGGGACGAGTGCATGGTGGAGGAAAACTGCTCATTTCATGATATCAGAAAGCAAAGAAAAAGGGAAAGAGCCAAAAGGAAAGGCTTCGGGACCAGACAGAATTCCTAAGGTACTGCCCTCATGACTCCTTCAACTGGGTCTCACCTGTTTCCATCACCTCCCAATAATGCTATCAAATTATGACCTCCTCAGAGTATTAATCCCCAGTATCCTTCATGTTCCAATTACTTCTACAAAGCCCACCAGCAACCAAACCTTCAACACAGTGTCTAGATGTCCCCCAAAGCCTTGTGCAGTCATAGGGGTGGCCTTTTCAGAGGTGGCTCAATTCAGAGTTTGTGATTGATTCCTGGTTCTAATGCTGGAATTAAGGGCGTGAGTGCTAAACCCACCCTGGGATGGGTAGCCTGAATAAAATATAAGGGACAGAAAGAGGCTTGTCCTCTCTCCCTCTCCTGTTGCTTTTTCTGTCTTTTGCTGCCATCAACTGTTGCCCCTCTGCCACGTGCCATCCTGCCTTGGAGCCAAACAACTATGGACTGAAACCTCTACAAACTATAAATTAAATAAACCTTTTCCCCCTTGAACTTTGAGTGTTGGGTATTTCATCTCAGCAATGAGAGAAAAGTAACTAAGACAGAATTTGATATCAGAGAAGTGGTATCGTTGTTGTGACTATACCTGATTGACCATGAGGCTCAGGAGCCTTTGCAAATGGCTTGTGGAAGAGGTTGGAATGATTCAGAGAAGCTGGCTGAAAAAGTAGATCTGGAATATACTGTATGGGAGATTTTGTACTGTATGGGAGATTCTGCACTGTGTGGGAGATTCTGATCAGAGCTCAGAAGACTAAAAGGCTGATAGAAATCCTGCCAGTAAAGACCAGGCTCCAGAAGTTTTTGCTGGGAAGAAGGACTTCACTGGCTGTTGAACTCCAGATGATGTGTTAATTATGGTTTGGCAGAAAGTTTGTCTGCACTTTGCTCATGTCCAGAGACTTCACCTGAGACTAAGATTAAAGGCAGTGGGCTAATTAATCTGGCAGAAGAAATTTCAAGGCAGTTTAATATTGCAGCAAAGGCATGGCTACTGTTGGGGGATTTTAGCCAGATTATTTTGAGAATCAATAGCAATGAGCCCAGCAGAATGATTTTAAAACAGAAAGGAAGCTCCAGTAAAGCTGTGGACTGCAAAAAGAGCAAAGGAGATCTTGATTGTTGAGAAGGAACAGGAGAATAGACAAAATGGCCTGAGAAATCACAAGAAGCAGCAGGACTCCACTGTCTGCTGCCTCAATAGTGCAAAAGTGAAAGCTTTGAAAGCAAATAGTGAAAAGTGAAATTTTGAAAGCAAAAGTGAAAGCAAATAGTGAAAAGCTTTGAGAAGAGTCCCAGAGCACCATGTTCCAGAATAGCAGTGGCCTAGAGAATTTGTTCCTCATAATTAGATTCAGAGTGCTCAGTAATCCAGGCATTTGACAAGTATGGCCAAGAGAGAGGGAAGCCTGACTACTGCTCCTGTTGGTAGCAGACCACAGTGTGCTGGTTTTAGGTACAGGCAGAATGGGAGAATTATGGGGTCAGTAGGGCTTCCACCCAGATTTCAGAAGGTCTGAAGGCCAGAAAGTGTGCCTGAAATGTCAGGATAGACTTGGGACTTGGACTTTTCAGCAAAGCTGAAACTGTCAGGAATTTGGCAATTTTTAGAGATGGACTAAATGCCTTTTGCATAAAGCAATGTATTTGAGTCTCTGGGGGACTTGGGGAAGAATGTTATTATTTGTGTCTAGATGTCCCCCCAAAGCTTCATGCAGTCATGGATGGGGAGGCTTTTCAGAGGTGGCTGAATCTAGTTTGTGACTGATTCATGGTCCAACACCGGGACTAAGGATATGAGTGCTAAACACACCCTAGGCCAGGTAGCCTGCATACAATATAAGGAACAGAAAGAGGCTTGGCTTCCCTCCCTCTCCTGTTGCTTTTGCTGTCTTCTGCTGCTGTCAAATGTTGCCCCTCTGCCATGAACCACCCTCCCTTAGTGCCAACCAAGGACTGAAACCTCCACAAATTGTGAGCTGAATAAACCTTTCCCCCTTTAACTTTGGGTTTTGGGGTATTGTGTCTCAGCAACAAGAAAAGTAACTAAGACAGGGGGCATATTGAATCCCAACCAAATCAATTGTTTTTCTCACTACAAGGTGAGTCCCTATATCAAGAAGCTGTTTTGAGGAATAAATCTGAAGGTATCTAAAAGCCTTTGAGTGTTACAGTATATAGCACATAATAAATGCTCAGTAAATGGTAGTAGTTTTAAAAATTCTAGTTCAATAAAGTGTCCCATTTCCCCAAAAGCTCTCATGTTCAGCAAACCATATCACATGACATTCAGTTGAAAAATATGATGAGCTATATCTAAGCTCTATGTGAAACAGGCTATTGAATAACAACAGCATTTTCAAGCATACACCTTATATATATTCTGTAAAGTCTCCTGCCAAGATATAGGATTGTGATAATGTTATAAAGATGTATTAAATTCATTCATGTTGTTTAAAACTCTCTACCTATTTTTTAGGTTGCAATCTCATTTTTACTAATGTTACCTTAAAAGAGCTTGTATTTGTTTTTGTGATGAATTCGTTTAAAATATTAGATATAATTTTATGATTATCGACAGATCTAGGGAAACCTCTTTCAAGTATCTTTCAGATATAATCTAGAGTAATTTTCCACAAGTCAGCTCCTTGTTCCATTTATTTCAAACCTTATTTCCCTCCCACTATCCACATTCTTCCAGTGTTAGGCACTAAAGGACATAATTACAATATGACCTTGGAAGCTTTATGTCACAACTCCTATACTTTAGCACAGGGTACAACAGAATTCCTGGAAGCCTCCTTACACAGAGATGACCTGCAAAAGCTTAACTATTTGAACATGGAAACACTGGGGGCCATAGAAATATATTTCTATATGATCTCAACAAAACCTGTCCTCAATTCCATTACACTTACAGTCTAAGGCTTGGACAAATCACTGAATGCCAACAGCCATTCCAACACCACATGACAAAAGGCAAAACTTGAAGGAGAGAAAGAACAGAAAGCACCACCACCTTACATGTTTATAGCTAAAACATTTTCCTTACAAAAAGTTTACTAAAAACATAATGTTTAAAAATGATAACACATGATTATATGAGTATTTCACTTGGCTGTACCCACCCTACCCCAGGGCCTTGGAAAAGGTCCCTGGAGCTTAGGTACATGGTCTTCATGGCAAATTCAAGTCTCATTAGAGGTAAAAGTATCACTTTCAGGAAGAAGAAAGAATGGAGATGGGACAGTAGCACAAAGGAGTCATCTGAAGTGCTTGGCAAAGTTCTGTTTCTTAGCTGGGGCATCACCTGCACATTTATATTTTGTGCATTTTCCTACATGTGTGGTATGCTTAAAATTTTTAAAGGTTCAAAAGTACTTATGAGAGGTGACAGGCATGTTAATTTGTTTGATTATAGTAGTCGGTCTACGAAAATATACACAACAAAAAGAAAGTTAAAAATTTTAAAGTTTTAAATTGCCTACCCAAAAAATGAGGTGATTTAACATTCTAAAGTGGCTAATTAGCAATGCTTGGTGGTGTACATATTTAATATTTTTGAGAGATAATGTGTAGAAATCATTTCTTTGGAATAAGATCAACCAAGTAGTTATATTCCCAACTTACATCACTAATGACTCCATAGAATTATGCTGTCTAATATCATAACCACCAGCCATGTGACTTAGAATATTGTATAAATATTCCAAATTTAGGGGCACAAACAATATATTCCTAAATAACCAATGAATCAAAGAAATCAAGAAAGAAATTAGAAATACTTTGAGATGAATAAAAATGTATCCCAAAATTAAAGAATATAACTAAAACATACTCAGAAATTTAAAAATGCCTATATCAAACAAGAAGATCTCAAATTAATAAATTAATGTTTAGACACTAGAAAAAGAAGAGAACACAAACTTAAAGTGAGCATAAGGACAAAAATTATAAAAATTATGGTGAAAAATAATGAAACAGAACAGAGGAACAATGAAAAAAACAATGAAACCAAAATCTGGTTCTTGAAAACATCAACAAAATTGCCAAATGTTTAAACTAAGAAAAAAAAAGAGAAGTCTCAAATTACTAAAATCAAAAAAAGAGGGAACATCACTACCAAACTTACAGAAGAAAAGGTATTCTAAAGTTTTAAAAAGGATGATAAAAAGCAACCAATTGTATACCAATGAAATAGAAAACTCATAATTTTAGACAATCTCTAGAGACTTCTAATGAGCAAAGAAATAGAACTAGTGATGCAGGAGAGAAGTACTACCTATAAAGCAAAGCCTAAAACCAAATAGCTTCACTGCTGAATTTTACCAAATATTTCAAGAAGAATTAACATTAATTCTTCACAAGAATTTACAAAAAGTAGAAGAGAAGGAAACACTTCCTAATTTATTATATGAGGTTAGCATTATCCTGCACCTAAATCAAACCAATATATCACATTTTATGACTGTGAATTCAAAATTCTCAACAAAATAATAGCAAATTAAATTCAACAACAGATAAAAAGGGTTATACACTATGACCAAATGGGATTTATCCCAGGAATTAAAGGTTTGTTGTCTGAACAGCCAAAAGTCAATTAATAAAGGTTTGACAAAAATTCAGCATGTTTTTATGATATTTAAGAAAAAAATTTTAAAACCTAGGAATAGAAGGGAATTTCCTCAAATCAATGGCATATATGAAAAAGTCAAAGCTAACCTCATACTTGGTAGAGAAAAAAAAAAAAACACGAGATGTTTTCCCCTAAGATCAGGAACAAAACTAAAATATGTGTTCTCACCATTTTACTCAACATTATACTGGAGAGTCTAGGCAGGACAATTAGGCAAGAAGAAATTTAAAGGTATCCAGATTGAGTAAATGGAAGAAGTAAAATTATCTCCATCTGAAGATGACACGAACTTGTCTATAGAAAACCCTGATAAATCCACAAAAAGAACTATTGGAATAAAAATTGCTTCCAGCAAGTGAAGTTCTTCAGGATTTTTGAGAGAAACTGAAGCACAAAGAGCTCAGATTCACACTAAGGATGCTCGGATTAATTTTTTTTAACTATAATATTGTCCACACAACTATTGATACATTAGGAAGGGCAAGCAGCTTTATTCAGCTCATAGATTTAAATGATTAACTATTCAAAAACATCTGCACAGAAACACTCAGAATAATGTTTGACCAAATATGAGACAAGTGGAAACAAAAAATTAATCCCTACAGCAAGTTGATACAAATAATTAATCCTCACAGTAAGGTTACAGGATAGAGGATCAATGTACAAAAACCAGTTGTATCCAAAAAAAGCTGGAAGAGAAGATTTTGAATTTTTTTCACCACAATGTACTAATGAATTATTGAGGAAATAAACATGTTAACCCTGATTTGAACTTAATGTATGTACATATTGAAATATAACATGGTACCTCATAAGCACATACAGTTTTATGTCAATCACATAATTAGTAGGATTTCTATATACTTGCAATAAAAAATTCAAAAACTGAACTAGGAAAACATGTCTATTTAAAATTGTATCAAAAAGAATTAAATACTTAGGTTAGATGTTAAATACTTAAAAAGAAATGCAAAATTTACTAAGCTGAAAACTGCAAGACATCATTGAAGAAAAATGAAAATCTAAGTAAATTTTAAAAAACACTTCATACCTATGGGTCTGAATATTTGACATTGTTTTTGTGTTTGTTTTCATGTTTATTTTTGTTTTTGTTTTGAGACAGGTCTTGCTGTGTAATTCAGACTGCTCTTGAATTTACTATGTAGCCTAAGTTGACCTACAACTCACAGCAATCCTCCTGTCTCAGCCTCCCAAGTGCTGGGATTACAGGCATGCACCACCATGCCTGGCTTTGACGTTGTTAAGATTGTAATACACTCCATCCTCACCTATGGACTCAGTGCAATCTTTCTCTGAATCCCAGCTGACTCTTTTGTACAAATTAATAAGTTGATCCTGAAATTTATATAAAATCCAAAGGAACTCACAATACCCAAGATTATCCTGAAAAAGAGTCTTCATGTCTTTGGATTTGGCAAAGTATTCTTACATATGAAGTCAAAAGTGTAAACAATAAAAGAAAAACAACAGGTAAATTGGACTTTATCAAATTTTAAAACTTTTATGCTTAAAAGGGCACCATAAGAAAGTGAAAAAGCAGCCCCCCAAATAGAAGAAAGTTAGAGCAAATATATATCTGTTAAGGTTCTTATACCTATAACACCTAAAGAACTACAATGTTTTTCTTTTTTTTTTTCTTTTTTTTGTACCAGGGATGAAACTCACAACCTCACGCTTGTCAGGCAGGCACTTGTGCCACTGAGCTAAATTCCCAGCCCCTAGAACTACAATTTAATAACAGAAAGACAAATGGCATAATTTTTAAATAGGTAAAGGATCTGAATACACACTTCTCCAAAGATATTAAATGGCCAATAAACACTTGAAAAGATTCTCCACATCATTAACCACTAAGGAATGGCAAATGAAAATCATGAGATACCACTTTACAACCACTAGAATAGCTAGGATCTAAAAGTCATATAACAAATGTAAATAAGGATGTAGAAAAATCAGACTTCTATACACTGCTGGTGGGAACACAAAATGATGCAGGCACTTTGAAAGACAGTTTGGTAGTTCCTTAAACAATTAAACAGAGTCACTGTATGACTCCACAAATCCTACCCAGGGTGGCTACCCAAGAGACATGAAAATTTATGCGCATACAGAAACTTACACACAAACATCAGTGTGCGACACTATCAAGCTGCGTTCTCCTGGGAGATGAAGCCCCTTGCCTCCATCTTTATTTCAACCCTATTCTCTGAGATATGCAGAGCTGGCTATATTGAACCAGATGTTCTCTTAATTGGCTTAAAGAATGTGATCAAGCCCAGTCAAGACACCAACTTATCTCACTGTGGCACATGGGCAAGAATTGCCCCCCACTCCCCACTGATGGCTGAAATGGGGGCTCAAGCAAGAGCCTGTGAGATTCCAGGACTAAGACATGAGATAACATTTTAACTGAGGCCATTGAACTCAAAAAGAATTATACTTTCCTGGCAGTAAAGGTGCCAGCCTTGCATACATCAAGCTACCCACTACACTGCTAATTGGAGAGTCTTTGTGCCTGGTGCAAAATTGCTGTTTCTCCTTACAGCCAATGTGTGCAAAAATTTCTTTTCCATAGCACTATGCCAAGACAGCCACCCACCTCCCGGATTGATACTGATAAAAGCCATGAGCTTTTGGACTCATGGTTCTTTGTTTCACAGAAACCACTGGGTCATCCAGAGCTCCTCAACTGCAGAATATTCTGTCTTTGTCTTCCTTTTGCATCTGTGTGTCATGTTGCCAGGTGGGAGACCTGAATCCTCTATAGGAGTTTTGGAACATCATAGTAGCATAGTTCATAATATAGCCAAAAGATAGAAAGAACCCTAATACCCATCATACAGTAAACAAATAAACAAAATGTGGATATATTCATATAATAGAATAATATTGGGTCATAAAAAGTAATGAAGTAGTGATACATGCTATAAGATGGATGGACCATGAAAACATTATGCTAAATGTTTCCATTCATATGACGTGTCAAGAATATGAAAATCCATACAGACAGAAAGTGGAGTTGTGATTGCTTAGGGCTAAGGAGTATATAGGTGGTAGGTGAACGACAGCAAAAGATATGAAGTTTTATCTTTAGGTAATGAAGCCTACAAAATTGGGATAGTTACACACATGACTATGCTAAAAGCTATTGAGCCAGGGATCTAGCTCAGTAGCCTAAGCGCCTGCCTGGCAAGTGTGAGGTCATGAGTTCAATCCCTGGTGCTGCAAAAAAATAAATAAATAAATAAAAGCTATTGAACTGGATACTTTAAATGAGCAAATTGAGGGCCGGGCGTGGTGGCTTATGCCTGTAATCCCAGCACTCGGGAGGCTGAGACAGGCGGATCATTGTGAGTTCAAGACGAGCCTGGGCTACAAAGTGAGCTCAAGGCCAGCCTGAACTGCATAGTGAGACCCTGTCTCAAAAACAGGGCTGGGGATCTAGCTCAGCAGTCTAAGCGCCTGCCCGGCAAGGGCAAGGTCGTGAGTTCAATCCCCAGTGCTGCAAAAAAAAATAAAAATAAAAATAAATGAGCAAATTGTATGGTATATGAATTATAACCCAATAAAGCTATTTTTTAAAAAGCTAAAAGCCTACCAGATTTTAAATACTCAGTGTAAAAACAGGCTATAATGTATCTCATTAGTTAACTTTGTACTGATTACACTTTGCCATGATAATGTTTTGGATATGTTAAAATACATTATTAAAATTAAATTCAGCTCTGTATTTTATATGGATACTGTAAAATTCAAAATTACATATGTAGCTCACTTTATATTTGTCAGTGCTGCTGTAGAGATCTCATACAAATGACTTAAACTCTCTGAACCTCAATTTCCTCATCTGTTATGAAGCATTTATAATAACACTGACATCACAGGACTGGGGCAAGGATTGAATAAGATAACAATTTTATCATATTTAATTTTAGTGTATGAATATTAGCCCTTATAAATGTTAACGCTTGTTATCAGGGAAACCCCTGGGTATTACTAAGTACAACAGTCATACAAAAATCCCTGGATGAATCCTGGAATCTACTTTATTATTATAAGGTTATTTTAGGTATAAAACAAATTCTAGAAGCTACAACTAAGGATCATCAACTGTCACTTGCTAAATTGCTGTTTAGACAATAGCTTGGTTTTCAAATCGAATCTGAGCATCCTTATGGTAGGATTGAGCTCCCCACTTTGCCACAGGCCCAACTACTCTCTATCCCTTTGGTAAAGCCTCCCATTTGGATCACCTCTTTGGTGCTGAAGGCATTTGAGTTGAATCTGATCCTAAACTGGTCCAATTCCCTCACTGATGTGATGACTCTGAGATCATGGAAGAGGACTCTCTACTAGTGAATACAGAATTCAGTCTCCACAGTGCCAGGTCAGTGCCTCCTGAATGCAATGCAAGATCATCACTAGGAGGGAGCAGCACAGGACATCCGGCTTCTATTGTAACGTGCAGCCCTTTGAGGTACTGATATAACTTTGAATACTTTAGTTTACGGCCACTGGAGCAAATACATCATTGCTACAAGTTATGATACTTATAATGGAGATAAGTGGACCATTCTTGTGGGGATTAAGGGTAACCAGTCCCTAGAAATCGGAAGTCCCTTAGAGTCTGGTCTAATGTGCCCCAAATCCAGTTCAGTGTAAATCTGCCCTTCAGCCTTTTCTCCAGATGACATTCTCCCTTTTACCTTTCATATTTATTTGGAAATCCTAACTTAACGAAGTTCAATCACTTGAGTCCCAGAGTACTACACGAAGGAGGTGACCTGGGATAATTTTTCCCACTTTATTGTTGAGGAAACTGGACCTACAAGCACTTAAAACTGATAGACCTAAGCAAGGACTCAAAGAGTTTCCCAAAGTTGACTAAATATATGTTTTGTTTTATACCATATCCAAATACCACCTGTATTATTTAGTTATTTTTTTATGGGCACCTATTGTTTTTACTCATGAGGTTAAAAGGAAATTTTATTTGAACGCTTTCAACTGAAAACCAGTATCAGAGCTCAGCATGGTAGCACATGCCTGTCATCCCAGCACTCTGAGAAGTTGAAGCAGGATTGCAAGTGTGAGCCCAACCTGAGCAACTCAGCCACCTTAGCAAGACTGTCTCAAAATTTAAAAAAATAAACAAAAGACTGAGGATGTTGCTCAGTGTAAAGACCCTAAAGTCAACCTGTGCACACACACGGAAAAGGAGGAGAGAGAGACAGAGACACACCAAGAGAAACAGACGGAGGGAGAGAACACCAATATCACTTGCCATAAATAGAAGATTAATAAATGTAAAACGATTCTAATTACAAATGGTGGCCTGGATAGCTTTTAAAAATCACGATGCCAAAAAAATTTTTTTAATAAAAATTTAAAAAATTAGAAACCTAATGCCCAAGTCAAAACCCAGATCTGTTAAGTCAAAATGCCTCTGGAGAGAGATGGATGAAGCACAGGTAAATTCTCTAAGCTTTTCCCAGGAAACAGTAGTGTACGGCACAAAGATGAGGCCTTTGAGAATCAGTGGCTGAAGGGTGATGGCTCTCTGTTAAGAAGAGAAATAAACAAGTGCTCAAGAGGTGTTAAAGACACGCTAGCCCCAAACGAGTATTTTCTCCTTGCTAGCATCAGAACTGAAAACTAATTTGAAACGGGGAACAGTTCTCCTGTGTGATTTACTCTTCATCAGTTGCTCCTTGCAGTTGAACATCACCTCCGTGGCATGTGCTCTTTAGAAAACACCAGAACACAAGGCCCCAGGGGTTCAGTTCCTACTTCTGTGCCCTTTGTAGTCCAAGTGCCAGCTTCTCGGCCCAAGCCTCCAACAAGCAAGCTGGAGAACCCCCACTCACCTCTGTGTTCTCGGCAGGGACTTCAAACGCCTACCCTGACATCACACTTGTAGGCCCATCTTTCTATTTCAAAATTAATCTGCCCAGCAATTTGCATTAGAAAACCTTAAGTCAAAACCACATCTGTCTCCTTTCATTTCCTCCCAAGAAGCCCCTTTATTCACCCTGGAGCATCTGGCTCTGGAGAACACTTGGGTCAGCAGGCAGCCACAGCGTTTGGATGTTAAGGGAAGTATCACCGAGGAAGAGAGAAACAGGTACCACGGTGCAGAAAGCCACATGACTAACGCAGGCCTTCTGCTCCCTGCTTTCTCTCTCTTCCCTCCCCCTCCAAACACACACGAGCGCGCAGCCATAGCCTGCTGTGATAGCAGGGCGAGTTTACATTGAAAGTTGGACTTTCAGGTGGGTACTCCTGGTCTCCAAGGCATCGTTTCCTCCTCTGCTCTGAGCGTCACCACCAGAACTGGCTGCTTGCCTATGTGGACATATGAGTTTGAAGAGCTCCCCAAAGAGGGTGGCTGTAAGAGCCAGCAGATTTGACGGCTGCCCAGGGTTTAGTTAAGCAAGACTCCAGTTCCTTCACTTCCCTGTATTTAAAACCTAGAATGCTGACACACTGTCTGCCGACAGACAGCCACGCTAATTTACTGCCTCATCAGCAGAGCCCTTCTTTCCTGTCTCTTCTAGAACCTAAGGTCCAGTTTCAGTCAGCTCCCTCTCCTGCATCCAAAAGCTGCATGGTCTGGGCCTTAGCTTTCACTGTACTGCAGTCTAGAATTGCCTCTGCTCCATCACCCTTGCCCAAAGCCTATCTCCCCCAAAGCCAACTGCAAACGTTGCCTAAGATGCTTTCCCTCCATCAAAAAAAAAATAATGGTAACAGAAAAAAATATATCCTTAATAATAACAGTTGGCATTTATTGGCTGGGTGGGCACTGGACTAAGAGCTCATATGCAGGGTCTCAACCGAATCATACACTAGATAACATCCCATTATCCCTGTCATCTTTTAAAATTCCTGTATCTGTCAACTTACTTTTTCTCTCGGTGCTTCAATTTCCTGAGACATCAGTGGGGATTAAAATATACCTTCCTCATAAAGTTGTCATCAGGACAAAACAAGCTAATGTGTATAAAGCACCTAACACAGTACCCCACAGGTAGAATTGACTCAGTAAACACTGTCAATTTCTGTAACCACTTTAAAGGTCTGTCGGTATCATTCCCATTTTTATAGGTGAGGAAATGAAGACAATAGAGAGGCCAAAGCCAGAACTTACTTCATTCTGGCCTGAACTGGGCTGCATTTATAGTGCTCAATCCTTCTTGCCAATTATCGTCACCCACCTGCTGCCACCTTGCTAACTTCATTCCCCGCTTTTCCTTAGATGGACACTAATCGGTGTCTCCTGGACCCGCATTTTCTAACCTCACTGCCCCCTCATCTGTCCCTTATTGTTACTACGATATACTGTAACCCTGCCTTGCAACCTACTGTGAGTCTTCTTCATGCAGTGCGCCTTTATTCTCCCAACTTGGCCTGGATTCTTTGCCCCTTAAGCTCCCCTAGCGTGTGCTCAGACTTTGAGCACTTCTATCCTGCCTTGTAATAGTCATCTGAGTGCTTAGCTAAACTGTGAACCCTTATGAGAAGGGATTCCCTCTCGACTGAATACAGAAGTGCATTGGGCAATTAATAAAAGTGTTACACAGAATGGATAAAAAAATGAATAAATAAATGCGCTTGTTTCAGTATTTCCTTGGAGAAGAACCCTGGCTTCCTGAGGCATTTGGTGTCTACATTTGGCTCAAAACACATACAGCCTGAGCACTTCTAAGAGGAAATAATTTACGCATTCATCATATTTTTCATGAGAGCCAAGGAGATACCAAGAGGAGTCATTTTTACTATGGTTCCTATTGTAGAATTCTGTGCTGATATCTTGGTGAGCATTATGTCCTCTTTCCAGAGGCTGCATTCAGTTAATACATCCAAATTCAACCCATACATGTTTGTTTAGTGATTACAATGTTGTGCTTCAAAGTGAATTTAGATGGAGCATAACTTCCCCAGCATTTTGATGTCTCCAGTGCTATCCAGAATCATGAACATGGCATCCTTCATCTCTTTACCTTTCCTCTCTGCCCCTCAAGGTACTAGATTTTGTTAACTCTGCACGTTTTGCATAATCAGGACTCTTCAAGCCGTAGCCCCAGAAAGCTCCAGTGGACCAATGAGAGAATCTGAATAAAAGCATATTTAGTCTGAACATCATCATTTAGAGTAGATATAGAGGAAATTGATGCCTGAGCATCTCAAGTCATAACTAAGGACTACTTCAGCACTAATTTAACTTCCAGGTTCCCTGAGAGTTCTTGCAGCTTTGAGAAGTGCCTAAGTATGCACTGGGCAAAGTTTTCTATAACGTATTTGTTACGGTTTGTATATAGATGGCCCCCCCAAGCCTCATGTAGTCATGGAAGCGGCTGAATCTAACATTTATGATTGATTCGTTGTGTAGCGCTGAGATTGGCGGTGTGAGTTCTGCACCCGCCCAGGGGTGGAGACGGCATACAGTGTAAGGTTGGAATGGGGGCGTGTTTCTCTCTCTTTGGCGCAGTTTGCTCTTGTCGCTTGCAGCCGCCATGAACAGCTGCCCCCTTTTGCTCTGGCTGCTGCCTTGAAGTGTTGCCCCAGTGCCATGCCACCCTGCCTTGGAGCCAGCTGATTATGGACTGAAATCCACAGAAACTGTAAGCTAAATAAACCTTTTCTTCCCCAATTTTGGGTGTCAGGTGTTTGTCTCAGCAATGAGAAAAAAGTGACCAAGACAGTATTAATCAACAGAGTATCCACTGAGTACTAATTTTGCACCCAAAATTGTTCTAAACACAGAAAGACATAAAAGGGGAAGAAAAAATAGGTTTCTTGACATAAAAAACCTTACAATCTTTTCATCAAATGTTTGAAAATAATGGAAGCTGCTGAACAGGAACTAAATGTCTGTGTTAAACTATGCTGTCTACATGCAATCTGCTATACTTAGCATCTCATTCGATCTTCCTAGCAGCCCTTCATGGTGCTTCTAGAAAAATAATACCTATTTTAACATCAGAAAACAGTCACAATGAAAGCTTGAATACATTGGTCAACACCACATAAACAACAAATGGCAAAGGTGGCATTTAAACATCTGGGCTTTTGGAGATCATTATGTTTATTATGCCTTATATTCTACCTGAAAACCAAGCATCTGTTTACTGTAAATGTAATACATAATGAAGAAAGATGGCTCCAACTCATCACTCACGTTTGAAGAGGATATATCACTGTTTCCCATTTCCCCTCCTACTAACGATAAAGTGATATTTTTTCTATATGAATTATTCATTACAAGCAATCTCCACGTGGCATACGCTGACAAAAGTCAGTGGTTCCCGATGGCCACACCTTATGAAGAGAATCTGGGCCATTCACCATGAGTATGAGTGTGTAATTTCCAAGCCTAAGAGTTTTTTAAAAAATCAATCAATCAATCAATCTTACCCTGGTTATCTATAAGATACGAAGGAGGCAGCACATGCCTCTATCCCGGTACTTGGGATGTTGCAGCAGGTGGATCACAAGGTTCAGGCCAGCCTGGACTATAATGCAAGATGGAGGTGGGGTGGGGAGAAAGAATCACCTAGGCCAACCTAAGAGCTCTCCCTCATTCAGAGCATAGTTCTTCATGGCTAAAGGATTGACCAATGAAGACACTACCCATCTCTTGAGAGATCCTGAGAATTCTTCATCTAAATCCCTGGCCCAAGCCATCACAAGCATGATGTAAAGAGACATTCTCCCAGTTGCTATGGGAATTGGTTTCATCAGTCCCTTAGCTTACCTGGAAGACCTGTACACATTATGTCACCCAGAAAGAGAAAGTTAAATTGACTTGAAGTCAACTGGCTCTACTGCCTACTGACCTTTGAGATAATGTGGTAGTTACATTGCATCAGGTTTCTGGGGCATTCCAAGACAGATCTGATCACTAATCCTCACACTTTCACCAAGAATGGGAACCAACTAAGGAAACAGATGAGAGAAACCACAGGAATGTACCGTCAGGGCTGAATGTTAAAGTCCTTCTCTGCAGTTCAGCTCTTCTGCTCTTTAATTGCCTTCTGGCAGGATGTTCTTGATTTCAGGAGCAACACCCAAAGCTTAGCCAGTTTAACTGCAGGACTGACAATAACCA
Organism: Cuniculus paca; assembly: GCA_004365215.1. Taxonomy (NCBI): domain Eukaryota; kingdom Metazoa; phylum Chordata; class Mammalia; order Rodentia; family Cuniculidae; genus Cuniculus; species Cuniculus paca. The sequence continues at coordinate 24,720 of RJWT010002024.1, read as the reverse complement.
GCACTTCTGAGTCTCAGGACGTATTTCTTCATCAAGGGCCCTAAAATCACAGTTGCGTATGACATACTCATTTCCTCATAGTTCAACTTCACATGCTTTCATGCTACTGATGAAGATGTCTACGTGTTTCTCACCCTTTTCTTCCTCCAGCCGGACTGGGTTAGCACTCCAGCTGATTCCTATTGATCTTTGGACAAGCAGAGTCCAATTTTGAAGAGTGACAGCTTTCCTTCCTGGAATTTTTATACAAAATGTGCTTAGAATACGACTTTGAAGGCACAGGGAGTATCTTAGTTCATAAGTAATACGTCTTACTCTGTGGTTCGCAAACTGCGTAACGGGTCACCCCGAGGCTCTGTGGTAAGTTCACCTATTTGGCTGCAGGGCAATGAGATAGCTGAACTTCTCCAAAGACGCACAGTATCTGTTGAACACTACACAAACTCAGTGTTGCTTACAGTTTCAACATTCGATCAAGCTACATTCCTTTCAAAACATGGCATATTTGGGGGAAACCACAAGAAAATCAGTGTAGAACAGGAAATAAAGGCAGCAGTATACATTCGGTTTCCAAAGTTTGAGGGGTCGCGTGGCGCCTGACACACAACATCCCTTTAACAAGTAACTGCAGTAATTTGAGAGTGCAATAAAAATACCAGCGTTTCTTTCTTTCTTTTTTTTTTCTTTCAAGGTATGGATATCATTTATTAATGAGCTACAAGAAGCTTTAAAAAATATACAGGCCTTTTAAGTTGTTTGGTCTTAAAAATGGAGCTGTTAGATATTTCTTTTGGCCTCTAGGTGCCATGAAGAAAATTACCAAAGCACTAGGTGCTCCCTGAACTGAGACAGGTTGGAAACGTCTGGTTTAATCGGTCTCGTTTTGCGGCTCCCATGAACCTCATCTGTATCCAGTCTTATGACAGTGGGCACAGGGGTCAAAGCTTTCTCGGCTCAGTGACTTTTCCATCTTTCCATGCTAAGCTTGTCCACTACACAGGGTCTTTGCAAACACACACCTAGGCCCCTGCCTGCTTCGCCCTCTCTCTCGGCATATTTCTCTCTGTTCTCTGTGCTTTAAGTCACGCTGGCCTCCTTACAGTTCCTCTAACACACCAGCGTGAGATCTTGTTTGTTCTTATCCTGATTTCCCATTAGGACTCATCCTAAGTGCCACCTTCTTAAATAGGCTTCTTCTAACTTATCAGAGTGAGATCTTCCTCGTTATTCTGTCTGTTATTCTTGGAATGGTGGTGACCCATTCGTTTCTTCATAGTATTTTATCCTCTGCATATACAGGCCTCCATCAGTATGCAAGGGGGACTGGTTCTGGGACCATCAAGGATAGCAAACTCCACATGTGCTCAAGTCTGTAATGTAAAATGGCTTTGTATTTGCACATAACCACACGCATCCTCCCTTACATTTCAAATCACCTCTAGATTACTTATAATACCTAATAGCATATAAATGCTACATAGTTATTATACCACGTTGTTTAGAAAATGACAAGAAAAAAGTTCTGCACATGTTCAGTACAGAGGCACATATTTGTTTCTCGAATACACCTTGAGGTTGGCCAAATCTGTGGATACTCACTTGATAAATAACTCTTAAGTAAACAAATGGCAATTTAAATCATGCAAAGGTATTTCACTGTGGTCCTCTCTAACCCAAGCACTTCAAAAGGCTTTCCTAGCAAACAGCCAAACCAGTAAAAGTGCACGACAACTGCATGTCTGGCTTTGGAGGGAGGAAGTGAAGGGCAATGGTTGAGATCAAGAATCCCAGCTCTGCCACTTCATTGCTGGCAGGCATCAACCAAGTCACTCATCTATCTCAGCATCCTCTCCTTTGTCTCTGACTGTAAAAGTCATATATGGACAAACTGTAAAGCTCTTACGTGTTGTCTGGCAAGAAACAAGCATTGTAAGGCAAGGGAGCTATTATTAGGCCCATGTTCAAGGTCTGCCCCATGAATATCCACATACTATTCCTAGGGGAAGTTTCTGCCTCAGAAATTGATGGATCCAAATGATTGCTGATTTTAGAGTCCAAGCGTACTACAAAGAACAATACATGGACAATTAATTCTCACATCCGTCAGTGTTCCTGACTCGATGCAGAACTTTGATGACCCAATTGGATGCAGAAATGAAGAGTGTCAACTGCATTCTCGCAATCATGGTTTTTGATGTAAAAGTGAGCCCAAGGCCCCATGCTGTCACTCACAGGTCCAAAGAGGAAATGCCATGTGACTCCCTCCTGTGAGGCAGGAGGTATAAGTAGTAGTCAGTCATCTGTTCACTCCAGGTTACTGAGCCCTCTGGTCTGATGCCCCATTCTCACACCACCCTCCTCCCTGGAGCTATCTCCACCTCCTAGTTCTCAAACACCTACATCTTAGAAGACCAATTATCCCTTTGGTCCTAACACACAGCTTAGCTAAGGATAATGCCTTTTCTGTCAACCTGAGTAGTCTTCACTTTATCAGCACATGATAGGATTGTCTTGCCTGAGAGATGGTGCTGAAGGACTCACGGGCTCCAATGTTCAAGTAGCATGACTGAAAGGTGACTGTACTTTGCATTATTTATTGTTTGTTGCCTATGTTGGCCTGAACTCTATCTTTCTGCCTCACGCTTCCCAGTAGCTGGGATTACAGGCATGTATCACCTCACCCCTGATTTTCTTTTCTTTTTTTTTGTTCAACTAAGGAGATGAGTTAAAGTAACTCATCAAGAACAAATAAAGATGGTAGATAGATAGATAGATAGATAGATAGATAGATAGATAGATAGAGTTTTCAAAACCAAAAGATAGAGATAAAATGATAGGACAGGAGACCAGGGGTACAAGTAACCTTTCAGAGCACATTTCCAGAGCAAGATACAATAGAATCCTGGTAAATATAAATTCTCTATGAGCAGAGAGACAAATGCAGCCTCACTTGTGAATTCCAGATTAACAGTCACGGCAGAAGCATGCAAATGGCAGGGTCCTCATTTTTGGTCAAACTACTTCTCACCTGGAGAACCATTTACTGTATGGTGGTTTAACAATTTCTTCACAAACGCAGGGGTGGCCAGTTAATAAGTCAATCACTGTTGGGTGGAGTAGATGTGCAAAGGGAAGCCTCAGATAGTCCAGAAGAGGCCTTTCCCCCACATGCCTGCTCTCTCTAGCTTGCCCTCCCTTCCCTTGTTCTACCTGTCTCTACTCACAGCCAGACCAGGCCAACTGTTCCCATGCCTTCCTAGCCTACGCGTTTCCAAAACACACCCATTTCCTTCCGGTTGCCCCAACACACCCATTCCTTTCACTGGGATTAACAAAGGATTACAGAGAGGAAAAAACAAAGATTTTCATATGCAAATAGCAAAATCAATGCCAAAGTGGAACATCTGTCTTACCTTGCAGTCCATCCAGTTGCACAGGCCAAAGGTGCCCACTGAGATGATGAAATGAAGCCGTGACTGCATCTACCAGCCTCTGCCTTCCTCTCCTGGGCCAAGAAAGGAAGGATGACACTGAAGAAATATGACCAGAGTCACCATGGAAGGGGAGGAGATTGCTGAAGACATCTCTGTCCCTTAAGCAATGGAGATGCTAGGAGTCTTACTCAAAGCATCAAAACAACAAATCTGTATCTGAAACACATTTGAAAAAATTGAGCAAGCTCACTTTTTTCAGGCACTCTCCTGCCTCCAAATATGACAGACACCACCGTGAAAGTACACTTCAGCAGTGACTTGGAAATGTTACATGATTGAATTGTTCACATCCAAATTATATCAGAAATGTATGATCCCATTTATGGAGCCAGATAGCTCTAAATATGTAAAGAAGATTCAAGGAACTCTGAAGGAGTTCCTTCAGCCATTGTCAAGGGCTACCTTTAGGAGCTTCTCGAATTAGGCCTTCCAACTTCTTACTCAATATGCACTTTTTTATTTTTTGATAATAGCATGCATACATGTTTTACTTGTGCAATTTTCTAAACATTTGAAATGACTTCTCCTTTATTGGAAATGTGTGCTAGAAGTTCAAAGCAATGTTCAGGGCGAGGGGGTAGCGTTTGCGGTCAAAAAATTCTTCAAGTAACTTTCAGTTTCAAGGAGGATGGCCTCCCTCTCACAGCTTAATCACAAGTCACACCAGCCTGGCAGCTCAGCATGTGGCTGGAGTCAGCAGACATTCCTCACCCACAGGGTGAGCTTAGGGAGCTCTGGAGCTTTGGCTCAGTTTGCCTGGGTCATGTGTGAGTTGTGAGCTGGGACAAGTTGATAAACCCCTTTGTGAGAACACAAGTCAATGGATGGACACTGCCAGGGCCGGCTGACCCTGCAGTGTCCAGAAACGAGTAAGGCACAGGGTGCATCTCCAGTCAGTGGGACACAGGTATGCAGAGTGTCTCAAAGTATCAGCCACGGTACCCACAGAGAATGGCCTGTCCATGATATCACAGCCTTCATTGTCAGCATGTGCGGTCCTGGGCCCCACCCCAGATCTACTGAAGCTTGGGTCTAGGGACCTTGAATTTGACTATTGATGTTGTTTTATGCAGATAAAACTCAAGAACTATATCCTCCATGAGTGGACTGGACTCATCAAAATAGCCCCATGAAGTGTAGATAAGGTGGGTTCAAGCTCATGTTTCTCATCTTAGCTACCTGGATGCCCACTTCAGTGAGTGGCTTAGCCACAGCCAGACAACTGCACGGTATGAGGGATGTTAGGTGTGCTGCTGCTCCTCACAATTCCCCTCTGTCCACAGCCTTTGTCATTTTGGTGTCCCCTTGTGAGCTACAAAAACCTTTCTGAGATAATAAAATAGTAAAAGTAGCCATTCTTAAGCACTTACCAGGGTGCAGTGCTAAGTACATTCCATGAAATCCTAGTTACGGCACACCTAAGATCAGGTGCTACTATTAACTGCATTTTACGGCTGTGCGGCTCAGAGCAGGAATCCGGCTCTCTGACTGCACAGCCCGGGGCCTCTGGAACAGCTGCTACTTGTCTATCCTTGGAGGAAGTGAATGGCTGGGGTATCCCACATCTTTCACCGAGGACCGTCCCAATCTGCAATCCTGGGGAGAGAGGCTGGGTGCTCGCCTTGCAGTTTCTTTGGCATAACTAATACACTATTTTCACTATTTTGTTGTTGTTTGTTTGCGTGTCTTTTGTTTTTTCACAAATCATATATTTTTCTAAATTTTTGAAGATGCTTTTGTGAACACAAGAATACAATTCCTGTGTTTTCTGGGTCTTTCTGTCTCACTTTGTATTTAGGTTTACTGATGGGGAGCACAAGGGCTTCTCCCTAATGATGCAGTCCCTGTGTATTAATTAGCGAAATTATTTCACGACGATTTCATAGTCAGTTTCCTGTTCAGGACCCTCTAGCCATTGGTTACTACGTTTTTACTGAAAGACCACCCCCCAAGTTGTGACATATTTCAGTATGTACGCTGTTATACATAACGACGACAAAAAATGGAAGTGTGGAAAGAGCCTCCCTCTCCTCCAGAAATCAATTGTGAAGTGTCGTCGTGCCTACACACACACACACACAGTACTGGCGCACAACTAACACACAAGGCTGCTTTGTTCGCCTAACAATATCTTAGATACAAACTTCGGTTTTACCTGAAGTCTACGAGACCAAGCTGGCCCAGCAGGAGGTAACCTGAGCCCCAGGTCGCCAACCACTGAGGCTGCCGGCCGGCCAGGCAGGGACGCACAGCTGGCGGGAGGAAGTGGGAAGGCGCGCCGCTCCCGCCAGGGTTTCCCGTGCTCCGCTCGCTGACACTGCGAGGAAAGTTAGCCCGGAAACCTGCGCCCTCTCGAAACCTGGCCTGGTGCAGGCTCTGCCCCAGGAACTTCCGCTGTGGCCTGCGGGGACGGAATGCAGAAGTAGCCGGCCGGCCTGCGTTCCGAGGCGCAACGCCCTCTGTCGGCGGCCCGGGGAGAGCCCGCCCTGGTTGCACGTACTGAGAGCGAACGTGTGTGTGCAGATGCTGGAGGTGGGGTGGGGTGGGGTGGGGGTGCCACACCAGCCTACACCTTTGCACGCTTCTTAGCAGTTTTAAATTAAAGAGACGTCTTTATTCTGCTAACCCTGTGCATCTGCGCAAGGTGGATGGGTGTGCCAGTGAAACGAGGGTGCCGCTTGGGTGCCCCAGAGAGACACCGTTGAGTGTGGCCTAGGCTGTGCGCTTGCCTTTGGCTGTTTCACTTGCCGCTGCCACCTGTCTGTGTACAAGTCCCTGTGAGCACGGGACGCCTCTGTGGTACCCAAGTTCCTGTCATTTCCCAGGCTGTGCCTAGATGAGCGTGCAGGAGGCTGTGTATGCGCAGTGTCTGAAATCCAGATGCTGATGGAATAACGTAAGGACAAGGGCCCCGGACGCGCTAAAGCTTTGGCCCATCATCTCATCTCCTTGACTTTGAGAGAACCCACGGCTTTTGCTTCTGGGGCCCTTAGCATACAGTTGCTCCATCCTGATGCGAACTCAGCTTCCTGCTTCCAGTCCGTGAAACCCAGGGAGGCTGCCTAGTGCTCGCTCAGCGCCTTGGCCATGATGTAAACCTAAAGAAATAAGCATCCCCAGTCTCCTTCCTTTTTCCCCACCCCAAAGCCATTTCCTCCTACCTGGGATTTTGATGTCTACTTTCCCTGAGATTATTGATACACACACAGAGAGAGGGGGTGGGGGGGAAGGAACTTCTTGAAATTCCCCGAGGTTTTGAGAATAGTTTTTCATGTTGCAACTGCCAACAAGTCAGTTTCTAGTTTGGCTTTCCATCAGAAAGCTCAGTAGGAGTAGAGTATATAAGTTTCAGGAGCAGCAACAAGAGCAGAAGAACCAACAACGGTTTCAGGACCCTTGGACACTGCAGCCTCCACAAAAGTAAGGTAAGCACCTGCTTGTCCCCTTGCTTCAGCCTTCAGGCCACCCCTGCATCTGGCAGCATGCAGTGGGGCGCTACATGTCCCTGAAGTGTCCCTGGGGACTCACCTGCCAGAACCCTCGTGAAAACTAAGGACTTTGGGGGCTAATGTATAAAGTGTCCATTTTAAAAATCAACTAATAATGATTGTAATACAGTCGTAATAACTCAAGGCCTGTGAACAAACGCACGTTGGATAGAAATGTTTGTGTTGTCCTCGTGTATACATATGTAAAAGTGTGTTCTTAAGTCTTACGGCTCCTCAGTTAAAGGATGGTATACAGTTAATGTAAATGGTGCTTGCCTTAGTACTGAAAACTTTTTAAAAGCTTTTCATGCGTTTCTTAATGTTATTAAATTTATACTTATTGTACCTCCTAACTGATCATTTCAGACCATCCTTGCTCTCAAATTTCTGATGGATTTTATAGTCAGCTATCAACTAAATTGAATAGGTTGATTCTCTGGTTCTTTTGGATTGACTAACTGTGGCCATACATAGAAAGTGAAAAACAGTAGTAATATTTAAAACTGCTTTCTGAAGGGTTCTAAAACCTGGCGAAGGGGAGGGGGATAATTTTTACTGTACTGATGTCTGATAATTGCCTAGATAAAACCGTGTGCAACAATATGGTCATTTCCACCAAGGGATCAATGAGCCCTAACCGATGGCTAACTTTTTTCAAATAAGGAATTTTAAAGTTGTAGACAGAATTTGGGTTACCTCTTAACGTTCATTTTACTGGGATCGGAAATGACTTTTATACATTTGTTTGACTGACAATTTGGGGAAACTCTCTAGGCTAGACTCTGAAAAACTGAAAAACAAGGCAGGCACAGGCCCCACCAGCAGAGACCTGAGAATAGCAGAACAGAAGAGCATTAAGCAACCACAGTATTGTCCCTGTAATCAGTTCTATGAAAGAAGGAGAGCGAGTAGTCAGAGGTCCTGACTTCATCTGGACACCATGCTGGACCCTTTGCATAAATTATTTCAAGGTGACTCTTTTACAGATTAAGAGTGTTTGGCTTAAAGAGGTCATTGTGACCTCCCAGAGTCACACAACAAACAAGTGGTAGAACATGGGTGCCATTTCTAGAGATCTGTGCGGCTCTCAAACTGGGGTACTTTACATGTGTCAGCCATGCCATCTGTAACTATGTCTTTTATTTTTAAACAATAATTCTCTTTTTGAATGCAAAGTAACAAACGAAATAAAACTTGCAAAAGAGATGCCCATCGAGTGTCATTGGCATACTCACGTTGGTTGCAGAGTTAGGGAGCATTAGCATACCACAGGAAGCAGGAATGCTTAACCTGGGGTCCCTCTGCCCCTTGTGCAAGCGTTTCAGGAGTTTAGAAAAACCTATAAAATTGCATGAAAAAAATTTATCCTCAAGGCTCTCAAACTTCCTGTGCCAAGGAAGTGTTGGCTGAGAGACACAGTTCCCAGTATTAGTTGATCAGCCAGGGCAGTAAACGATGGCCACATACTACACCCTGTTTTGTTTACCTGAGTTTGATCTTCACCCTCTGCCCTGAGGGATGCCAAAATCAGAGTTGCTTCTTAGTAGCACTGTCAGGGCTCCCTTAATCCTGAAGTACAATTCACCTGCAATGCTCAGGTCCATGTGAGGCCCAGAGAGGAAGTGCTTGGCACATGACCCAAGGGAAAACCCTGGCATTAAGAGAGTATAAAAGAATCACCAGGAGATGCCAGGAACCTACATTGCTTCCTTTTGCAGAGTGCTGACATCTGGGACTTACTGACCCATGTAATTGCAGTACCTTTATGGGCATTTCCCTATAGCCTAGCATGACATTTTTGGCTATCCACTGTACCAACAACACACAGAGGTCCATTTTTCCCTTTTCCCTTCTTCTGGGAAAAAGTGAATGTCACTAGCTGCCATCTGTACCATGTCATGTCATTGTATTCCCCAGCAACACTCTGAGATGACATAGCCCTTTTATTTATGCACATTTTATAGATGAGGAGACTGAGGCTCAGAGTAACTTGACCAACACCATACAACTATAAGAGGCGGGACCAAAATTCAAGCCCATGTCTGCTTGACTCCAAACCTATGAGTGTATCAATTAGTTCCCTCTGCCAAGTACTACTTTGCTATAATAATAACGTGGGTTGAATTGAAAACCCGGTCCCTAACACTCCATCTGAAGTGACAGGAGTCTACTGAGCAGTACACAAGGTCTAATTTCTACTCTGTTTCTGCCACTCATGAGGTTGTAGTATAAGGGAATGAAGCACAGAGCAAGGTCCTCCTAAAGCTAGCAGTAGTTCTGACAAAGCCATGATCCCCAACCAAGGGATTTGCCTGAAACATGGATGCCTCGTTCTTTGTACACTTTAGACCACTGTTCTTGGAAATGATGTTCCTGTGCTCTCCAAGATGAGTGGGGATGTTTCAGAAGGAAAGTAGACAATAATCTCAACCTAATTTACAAGTGCGGTGTAATCTTCACAATCTAAAGATTTCCATAAACCCCGGATAATACTGAGTTTTAATATAAGGTGGTGGCCAAGTTAGCACCAAATCGTGCATGGCATTATTGCATGGTGAATGTATCAGTGTTTCATGGTCTTCTCCCAAGAGACACCATGGTTTTCAGGAGTTCTGAAACCAGAACATGGTTTAAACCATTTGTTTCTCCAAGTGTGGTGACCGGAACAGCAGCTTTGCCTGGAAGCTTATTAGAAAGGTAGATCCTCAGGCCTTGCCCCAAGATGTACTGAATCAGGTCCTGGGATTAAGATCCAGCCGTCTGTTTTATTAAATCTTCAGGTTATTCTGTCATGAGCTCAAGTTTGAGAACTGCTGAGTTACTTTACACGAGAGGGAGTCGTTTTGGAATTTGTGACAACCGCTATCAAAACAAGAGAAACTAAGCCTCCATGGGCTGTCACCAGAGCTTGAAAAGTCACCTCTCTATTACCTTTTCAGTTACTAACCCAAGTCCTTTACATCCCTGAGCATCTCAACACATACTGCCTTGTACTACTGTGATATAGGTATGCGGCTCATCTCCCCACCTGGAGGGGAAGCAGTTAATTTAATAAATATTTGTTGAGTGAAACTATTTGCTCCTAGAAAGCAAGATGTTGGTGAAACCCACTTTTCACTCTCAACTCCCTTAGTTCAATGCTCTTTAAATATTGCATTAGCAGTACAGTAAGTATGAAATAAACAATGCTGAACACTGGTCAAGAAAGGTCGTTCTCCTTTTGTAATCTTATGTTTCTCATCTTAAAAATAAGAGGATTGTATTACACAGCTAGACCTGTCTTTTTCAGCCCCCAATTGCCCATGTTCTCTATTTGGAGACATTCTCATCCAGAGACTGGATTGGGGTCCCTGTGATTCACATACTATTATCCTAACAGCGTGAAGAAAGGGGAAAGTCGAGATTAAAAATGTAGCTAAGATATGAACGTTTCCCAAAGCTAACTGAGTAAGCGTTGACATTATCTCTTCCTTTTTCCTGCCTCTTCTTTCTTTTTTGCTCTTTTCTTCCTCCCGTTTCTCCTGCTCCTTGTAGATGTGTCATCAGCAGTTGATCTTCTCCTGGTTTTCCCTGGTGTTGCTGGCATCTCCCCTTCTGGCCATGTGGGAACTGGAAAAAGACGGTAACCAGCCTCTCCTCATTCCCTAGCAAGGTCCTGTGTTCTAAGCCAGAGCTCGCAGGCAACACTATTGAGAAATCAGACTGAAACGGGCAGTCCTGCCTTGGTGCTCCTCATGAGAGCCGCCTTCTGTGACAGTGCAGAGTCACATTTCTTTCATTTCCTTTCAAGGCATCCAGATCATTTGGTTTCATTCTGGATGCCACAAAAGGAGTTTTGTATGGGAAGAGACATTGTCTTTTCCAGGTGTTTCCTACACTCAGAATTCCAAAGTATTTTGCAAAGTATTAGGCCTGTGTTCTGTCATCTCCCACCTCACCGCATCATGGAGCACCCTCAGCTGGTACTCTGATGACTTACTCTGACTGAGGACTTCGTAGAAAGCATAGGATTGAGACTCACACAGCTTAGGTTCAAGTCCTGGTTCTGCCAGTTACTGGTTCTGTCAACTTGAACTGGGTCACTGTCAAGCCTCAGTTTCCTCAACTATCAACTGGGTATAAAAAGTAACACCTACCACATGAGTTATTAAGTGTGTTAATGAAGATAGAAGACGACACCTTAGAGAGTAAAGTGAAAGTAAAAGTTAGCTAGCACTAGCTGGGTTGTTTAAGATATGGTCTATGCACTTTTATTATCCCAATGATAAATTAGAATTATTTGTAGCTTACTAGAATGGGTACTAGTAGAATAAGGAGCTTCCTCTATTCCGCTAGTATTTCACAGTGGCCCTTGCATATTTAACTCCTTAGTTACTTCAGGTTTGGTAAACCACAGAAATTCCAGATCGTCAATGTGAGAAACACAGTGGGTTTGTGATGTGGGAAACAAGCTTCTGGGTCTCAGCCAGCTGTCGGCTTCCAAATGCTCCTCACCAGCATTCCTCTGGCAGTCATTTTCTCTGCTGTTGGGCCAAGGTCTTCTAGGGCTTCTGAGTCTCAGTTGTGACAGGAAGTAACCATCATGACATGCTCTTCAGTTGCTCAGGGAACAGTGCAGAACTAGAAAAAGCCAAAAGTTCTATACGGTCTTATGTCAGCACAGCTAATCATTTCCAAAGAGTTGGGCCTTGAGCTCTTGCGACTCTCATCTCTGTTACCCACTCAGTAGTTACAAATCCCACTGATGTACATGAGAACTTCACATTTCACAATGCTTTGCAATAGGATGCCAAGTGTAGTAACAAGAGCCATCTGCTTAGAGAGTACGTAAGGGCACTATGAAAAGTACATATGGATTCGCTTCTATAATCCACATGACAACTTTCTAAAGCAAGTTCTAACGTTTTTCTCATTTTAAAGATGATGGCACCCAAGCTTAAAGTAGTTGAATGCTCCCTGCACAAAGCCGTGAGCCAGTGTAAGGTCTACAGCTGTTTCTAATCCAGACTTGTGTCCTTCCAAAATCCAGGCTTTCTTCCTCACCAAAGAGGCTGTCAAATTTGAGAAGGCATCAAAATCATCTGGCAGGGTGTGGTGGAGGCTTAAAAGTCACATCACTGGGTCCACCCCAAAAGTTTCTGATTCTGTAATTGCAAATTTGCACTTTTAACAAGTTCCGCCGGAGATGCCACTGCTGCTGGTTGGGTGACCAGGCTTTGAGAGCCACTGCCTTAAACTGTTCTACTCAGTTAGTAATTGATGCATGTATTAAAAAAAAAAAAAAAAGGAGTGAAGTGTTGATGTGACACATTCTTTGTAATACTGTACTGAGCTATTCTTCAAGTGTCAGTTTAGATTACTGGTATTAGATAGCCACTGAAAATCCTAAGAAACAAAAAGGTCTGAGGTATAGCTCTCATTCTTCAGAACTGGTGTCACCTAGGTTAAACCCTTGGCTTTAGTACACTCCACTATAAAACGGGAAGACTAAGATTTACATGACTGCTTCATAAAAATATAAGATGGATAAAAAAAAATAGAGATCATGAAACTCTCCATTTCTGAGTTTCATGCACAAGGAACTAAATCCTTACATCCCCGTGGAAAACTTTAAAGAGTTTTTTAGTGCAATCGGCTGACGCTTTGGTCCATGGATAACAGTAACAACGAACGCAGAGTTCAGTGCTTGGCGGGCTCTGTGCTGATTGCTTTACCTGCTTCTTTCATTTACTCCTCACGGCAAGCCTAAAATGTACGTACTATTATTATTATTATTGTTTTATTATTATTATTTTATTATCATTTGGCAGATGAGGAAACTGAGGCTCATAGTGGTTAAACACCTTGCTCTAGATGCCCCCTACCAATTATCCAGGACAGAATTTCAATTCTAATCAGTGTTTTTGGACCCCCAGTGCTTCTAACCACTCTCTGCTCAATACTGTATCCTACCTTATTCCCCATAAACTGAAGTTGTATTGAAGTTTATCTCCATCAGACCTTTGGCAAAGAATTTTGTGTAGCTTACATTTTTTTTTGACATATCAAGGTCTTTCCTCCATGTGCCCACTAATTAGAAGTTAACTATCAAAGGCGACCTGCCAGTTAATGGGTCAGTGGCAGCTATAAAACTCTCAATTGCTTCTCAATTCCATGACCTTGACCCCAAGCAGAGGCCAGTTATAAAACCCTCTTAGGAAGCATTTGCCAAACATGTATGAACAAGTTTGTGCTCAGGGAGGGTGGCTGACCAAAGAGTGAATAAACCACCCTCTGGAAGTTCATTTAGCCTGTAGCCTGATCTCTACTCCTGGTACTCTCCAGTTTACGTTGTAGAGTTGGATTGGCACGCTGATGCTTCTGGAGAGACAGTGGTTCTTACCTGCAACACTGCTGAGGAAGACAGCATCACATGGACCTCCGACCAGAGAGGTGATGTCTTAGGCTCTGGTAAAACCCTGACCATCCAAGTCAAGGAGTTTGGAGACGCTGGACGATACACCTGCCACAGAGGAGACGAGCTTCTGAGCCATTCACTCCTACTACTTCACAAAAAGGAGGATGAAATTTGGTCCACTGACATTTTAAAGGAACAGAAAGGTAATTTGATTTCCTCGGATAGTGTAATTTTTCTCTCCCTGCCCTCAAAGCAATACTAAAGTTAAAAATTGAAATGAGAAGGCATGGTTAATGCATGAACAGCAGGTCTCTTACTGAAACTACCCAGAGCCTCCGTTTTTCTTTGCTTTCTGAAAATTTTGGGTTATCAGCCATCACAATAATATATTGAGAGAAACTGTCAGTCTAAATGTTTGTCCTGGGGTTTTGTTCAAGTTACAGAGATACTATTGGGTGTCTAGTGAAAGTTAAGCAATATGGATGGTACATAACTCATGACTGGAGTGATGACTTTGGAAAAAACTTAACACTTATGTGTTAAGTGTGTAGAGTCGTAGTACACTCTGCAAAATCAGCGTCTGATTAGGGCACTCCCAATTTTTGCTGAACTACCTGCCAGAAAAGCAGCATCATTTTTCAAGGAAATAAATGGAAGAATGTCACCCTTGCACTATTGGATGACCAGTAATTAATCACAATCAAAATCTTTCTGAAAGAAAACCCTTAAATATTGGATTTTTTTCTTTTCAAATCCAGGATCCAAAACAAAGACCTTTCTGAAATGTGAAGCAAAGAGTTATTCTGGACGTTTCACCTGCTGGTGGTTGACGGCAATCAGTACTGATGTGACATTCAATGTCAAGGGCAGCAGAGGGTAAGAGAAGCCACTCTGGTTTACCAGTGTTTTGATGCAACTATTTCATTATGGAAATAAGAGCAAACTATCAGTGACCCGTTGGTTCACGATAAGGAAAACAACAAAGTTAATCTCATATTTTTTCAACTACAGCCCCACTGGCTAAACTGAAGAAAGAACATGGCTGTTTAAGCCAATTCTCTAAAAAACAAATGCATGTGTTGGAGCAGGGCATCAGAGAATCCTGCGAATAGTCTCAGGATTTGAACCTACTCTCCAAATTGCCTGGCGAGGCTTCGTTCAGAGTGATAGCTCCACAGGGAAAAGTAAAAAGGAGAAATCAAAGCTCCAAATGATTTGCCAAAATGTACCTGGAGTCAAAAATAGAAGCAAGTGATCTAGGGCATAGATCTTGGAAGCGCTGACACAAACTCCAAAACTCTTTGAAGCCTCTTAAAATTTTTCCAGGGCCACTTCAACTCCTTTTTCTTCTGTGGCTACAACTCATCTGATGACCACTATTTGTCCAATACACTTAAAACTTTCCCTAAGAGACCAATTCCCATGGACACAGAGCTCATATTTTAGCCCTGTATGTAACTAATTTAATCATCATCTAAGTTTCTGGAAGTGCAGGACAATGGAGCAAATTGCAGGTGATCATCTGGCTTTGCCACCATTTGAATAAGTAGATTAAGCATTGGGATCTCGCTTTCCCAGTTTTAAAAAATAAAAACACTTACTACAGAAATTCTTACACCAGTGCTCAAACACATAGCTTCATGTCTGAGGTTCATTGTAACATTTCGTGCAATCAGCAAAGGAATGATTAAATAAAATACAGTGCATTATACTCTGGCTTAATGGGCATTTGTTAAAATGAGTAACATAATCTATATGTTCTGTCATGGAGAGTTTACCATAATATTTTCAAAGGGGGAAAAACATGGTTACAAAATCATATGTATGTAACCCGATTCTATTTTATTAACAACCCTTTGATATGTAGACAATATATACATGTGTGAATATTCACTGAAATAAGTCTGGAGAAATCAACATTCTGTAGATAGCTTGTTGGAGAAGCTGTTCTGTCTAGGGAATGAGGTTAGGGTCTGAAGGGAGGATGGAGCCACGTAATATTTCCTTCAAACACATCTTTAACATTTTAATTTTTATTCTTGGTGTATTTGTATTGATTTTGTTATTAACATAAGAAAAAATAACTTAAAATTTAAGAAGAGTTGTAATCAGATACTCTGGCTCTAAAAAAAAAAAATTCTAGATTGATTTAGGGCAAAGTATGTAAGTGTAGGTTTCTAGCTCTTGAAGGCTAAGCTTGTTCTCCCTGGAAGAGTGGTTACTCACCCCCAGGAGAGAAATCAGCCCAGCAGGACTAACTGTGATCTAAGAAAAAAAGTTGAGGGCTTACCTGGCTTGTTGGCTGTAGTCGCTGGGAACTTGTTCACCACACAGGAGCTAATTTCTGTCTTTGTCTTCAGCTCCTCAGACCCCTCAGGAGTGACTTGCGGAGCAGCAACACTCTCTGCAGAGAGGGTCCGTGAGGACAACAGGGAGTATAAGAAGTACTCCGTGGAGTGTCAGGAGGACAGCGCCTGCCCCGCCGCCGAGGAGAGCCTCCCCATTGAGGTGGTGGTGGACGCCGTTCACAAGCTCAAGTATGAAAACTACACCAGCAGCTTCTACATCAGAGACATCAGTGAGTTTGAAGCGCTTATATGCACCTCGTAAGGAAGGGTGCCGTTTGTCACATGTGGACAGTGCCCCAGGCGCTGGATAAGAAAGGGCTTTATCTGTATCTCCCTTGATTCTGCACTCCCTCCCCAAAAACGTACAAGGGGAATGCGGTTATCTACATTTCTTATAAAGAGGAGGAGAGGGGATCTTAGAAATGTTAAGCTGTTTGTCCCAGATCTCAGATCTCACAGCCGGCAATTCAGACCCATATCTGCCCCACTAGAGAGAGTGTGCTCTTTGCTACACTTCTATATCCTTTAGATGATACAATGGATCCAGGAGTGCCTCGATTATATTTATATTCAGAACCAGAACTTCACTATTAATTGCAATCATTTTTCTCTTGCATCCAAATGATACAGACAGCATAATAAATATATATATATATATATTCAGAAAGTGATATACATAAACTCCTCCAAAATTGACACCTATCATTTAATCGGCAGATTTTCTTTACCATTTACTTATTGAACAAGCATCATGATCAAGTGTGACAGGGTCAAGATCACAGAACTTGCTCTAGAAATTGAGGAAAGTTTGCACATCGCAGATGAGGGAGTGTGGGCTGCGGGTCAAAGGATGACCAGGGAAGCCCTGTCAGAGAAGATGGCATTCAGCTGAGACCTGAAGGAAGGATGTCAGCTGTGTTAAGAACAGGGGGGAAACGCTTGCATCAGCTAGGAGCCATGGTCTTCGGAACAGTGCTGGCCTCCAGAGCTTATGCATGGTCCATGGAAAATCTCCAAGCCCCTGAAGGGGCAGAAAATCCCCTCCTTGAGGATGAAGGTTTTCTGCTATTCATGCTGTATCCTCCCACCAGAGTTCAGTGATGGCATTTAATGAGTGCTTGGTAATTATTTATGGAGAAAAATGAATGAGCAGAGAGACAGTCATCTCTGCTACAAGACAAGTCAGTGCCAGCAGCTATGAAAAGACAAAAGAAAGCAGGAAGTGGAAAATCTCTCATTACATCCCCAGTGAGCGACTCGGCTCAGCTCAGTTGTATGTTAAGTGTGGGGAAGATGGTCCTTCACTGCAGACCCCAGAGAGGAGAGTCTCATCTCTAAGAGCTCTCCTCTGCGCACCTCGCAGGGGTGGTGACACCACCAGGGCCCATCTGATGGTGCACCCATGACAAAGATCCTGAGCTTCTCTCGGGTTCCAAAATAAAGGCCGTGGCCTTTGAAGATGACCTCCTCCCGTGAGCACCAGAGGGAGCATCTGCAGCAGAGGGGTCAAGCGCTGGCCAAGTACTCGCAGAAGCTGAACAACTACCTTGTTACTCACAGCTGGTCCCAGGGGCAAGGGGGTCAGAAGCCAAAACCACCTAATTCCAAAGCCCCACTAGGAAAATAAACACTGTCCTCTTCCACAGTCAAACCAGACGCACCGAAGAACCTGCAGCTGAAGCCAGCAATGAATTATCAGCAGGTGGAGGTCAGCTGGGAGTATCCTGACACCTGGAGCACTCCACATTCCTACTTCTCCCTGACATTCTTAGTTCAGGTCCATGGCAAGAATAAGAACAAGAGAGAAAAGGTAAGGTGGGACCCAGGTGCAGTATACGCTACGGTGGAATGAACTATGGTAATAACAACTGCTATGAGCTAGTGCTTGCTGGAACTGTGCTAAGGACTTTCCACATATATCTCATTTAATCCACCCCATTAACCTGGTGACCACAGCTAGTATTACTATCACTGCTTGACGAGTAAAGACACTGAAGCTCAGAAAGGTCATGGCCTTCCTAAAGTCATCCAGCTAGGAAGTGACAGACCTAGGACACTGCCAGACGCAAAAGCCACAAACCTACCCACCCCCCAGCTTCATTCTGGCCCATCACTGATGACTGTGCCAAAATCAGTCCTAATATAGCAGGAGACCTAGGCTCCAGGAGCCCAAAATGATTGTTTCAGCTGGCCAAACATAATGAGTGATGGATCAGCCATACTTCCCCACCCAATATGGCTATTCCAAATATTGTGAAATTACTTCGCCATAGGCTAAAGCAATGGCTTTTCAACTTTCAGGCCTTAGTGTCATAACTCTTTGGCCTCTTGCAAAGTTCCAGAGAAACTTTTGTAGAGTCCCAGCCTTGTTAAACCCCACTTTTAAAATCCTTCAGCATAGCACTTAGCATGTGACAGAAACTCAGTGACCCAGTCATTCCCTGAAAAAAGAGGAAATGGGGAGACGGGACTATGTTGGAATAGATTTACCTGAATATTACCTAAAATCTTAGAAGCACCTTCCTATTTAAGAAACACGTATCATTAATGAGTGATAGTGGGTACTTGTTGGATACTAGAGTCTGGCTCAGAGTTTTTACATGATTATTATTGTTAACATCTGCAATTCTAGAAAATAAGCATTGTCGTCCCTGTTTATACATGAGGAAAGATACAGAAAGCCTAAGATATTTGCCTGGAGTTCCAAAGCTATTAAGTAGCAGCGGCAGAATCTGAAGGATTTGTGCGCTGAAGGGATCAGCATGTGGTGTTCCTAAATACCCAGGGGACAGCTAGAGAAAGACTGTCTCTGCTTAGTGCTGGGGTGACAGGGTACCCCAGAAAGAAGAAAGCAGGGCCAAACCATTTTTCTCTCGATGGTTGCAAAGCAGCAGGGTCACATCTGTGTTTCGTGCACCTGCCAGCAGGTGGTGCAAGTTCGGCTCAGTCTCCCGTGAATCACAAGGGTAGTGTGCTGAAACCCGTGGTGCGTGTCAGGAAGATCATGTCTGCAGAATTAGGCTAGGCCTGCCCTAGGACTGCATGGGCAATGGGCCTTACAAACTTCTCTCCTCTTTGCAGAAAGGCGAACTCTTCACCGACAAGACCTCAGCCACAGTTTCATGCCGCAAGAATGAGAAGGTGGCGGTGCGAGCCCGGGACCGCTACTACAGCTCGTCTTGGAGCGAATGGGCCTCTGTGTCCTGCAGTGAGGTGAGCGGCCTGCACAGCACTGCACACTCAGTGTCCTGGGTGGGGGCATGATGACGGGGTGGGAGCTGTTGGGGAATGGAAAAGAAGAGGGAAGTGCTTAGCAGAGAGACAACAGAGTCAGAAACATATGCATCCATTAACAGATAATGATTTGATGCTTCTGTTATGTCAGGTACTGTGCTGGGCCCAGGGATAGTGCAATAAAGAAAACAAGCATAGGTCTTGCCCTCATAGAAGGGAAGACAAAGAAAGGAAAGTAGGAGTCAGAGCAAGGAGGACTTAGAAACATCCAGACATTAAAACCTTATCCTGGGTGCCCAGGGAAGCCACTAAAGTGTTTTAAACAAGGACGCAACCCAATGAGACATTCCTTTAATAAAAACCCTCAAGCAAGCTTCCAGCTAGTATGGTAGCACCGAATTTTAGACAACATAAGGTAACGTTAGTCCTTCTCATATGGCTCCCCCAATCCCTCTGGCCTGGGGTAATGGATGGCAAGCAATAAGAAGGGTTTGCCACATTGCTGATCCACGTGGACTTCCAACGTTCTTTTTCAGGTGCCAGTCCCAAGATGAAACTTCAGAGGAAAATGGAAGAGATTAGTCAAAAGGCCTTAAAGCCATGATGGAAGAGACCCGACAAGACAGTTTATTGATTTGCTTTTTACAATTTTTAGGATATTTGCTATATTTTTATATTTAGAGGCTAAATGCACACTGACATAACGAACTAATTTATTTATAGATTCTTCAACGCTCTTATTGCTACTGGCCTTAATGCTATTTAAATATTTAAGTAATTTATGTATTTATTAATTTATTCCTGTTATTTAACATTTATGTGCCAATACTTTCATGACCTGATCTATACGGATCAGGCCCTTTCACACCAAATGTGAACTGAGGTGTTATTTATATTGACAACTTTTCAAGCAAAGCTTCAGATACATTGGTTTTATGACAACTAGAAAGAACACAGTGTTCTGATGCCAGTGATTTTATGTATTTGTGATGAATGGGAAGATAAGACATATTCAAATAGAGACATGGACACATAGAGCCATGGGGGAGAGCCTGAAAAAGTCAATAATGGTTCCAGTGAAGACTTCCTAGAAGTGGTATTGATAATTCAGAGCCACCTGCACTTCCAAACAAGTTTAGCCCTTAGATCCCTGAACTTTAAATGGGTGAATGAATGAATGAAAGAACTGAAAGAGAATTTCAGCTTCCGCCTCCCTGGGAGTCCCCACCCCCGCCTCTCTCCAAGACACAAGGAGGGTGATACAGCAATAGCATAGGTGTCTGGAAGATAAAAAGCTCTTAGGATTCAAGAGGAAAAATAGTACAGTTCTAGAAAAGGACATAAAATTGTCAGAATTGCAGGTGGCTTCTTAATAGTCACACATAAAAGCAGACAGATGCAGAGAAAACAGTCTAAAATCACTTCTCCATCAGCATGAGTGAATCTGACGTGTGATTAGAACCAGAAAGTATCACTCTAGGTAGGTACTACTTTTAAGCAATGAATGTACTTTTCATAAAATGATCATGTTTGTTTTCTGTTTGTTTATTTATTTATTTATTTATGCATTCTGAGGCCAAACTAATAAAAACTCTTCCTTTGCAATCGTATTTTGAGCTTTCTCAACTGACTCTGTTTCCAAGTCTCCTAGGGTGCATTTTCCTCTATCATTTAAGAATTGCCCTCCTGGAAGCGATTTCATTTCCAGTTTTGCAGAACTGCTCTTTCCTTTTTTAGTATTTCCAAAGGCAGTATCTCGCTGAGCTCACAGAATGTCCCTGCAGGCTGACCAGCAGGGACTCTGCAAGGGCACCAAACTGCATTGTGCCCTGCTTAGGGGCTGGATGCTCTTGCTTCTTCCACCTTCTGTGGTGGGACTGACTCTATGCTTTCTCTGACATTTCGAAGTAAAACTAATCTGGCAGAGCCATGGACATCCCATCTCATAAGTCCAGCTCCAGTATTTATTGAGAGTTTGCCATGCATCTGGACATGTGCTTTCTCTTGGAGTTGGGTAGTACCAATCAACTGTGTGTTGCCTCCCCCAAACAGTGCACATTCCTGGCACTTCTTGTAAAAACAGCTTGTAAAACAACTGAGAAGTTGACTTCAGTACCCCCAAGACCTGAAATGTTCAGTATACACGATGCCCTGGAATGAGAATGAAAGACTAGGACCCATGTAACCTGAAGTCATCTAGAAAAGCTCAGTAGTGAAGAAGGGCTGTCACCTTTGAACTCAGAGGATGTGTGACCCCTGTCAATTTCCTGTCAGTGTCTTCAATGGAAAAAAGCAATGATGGGATCAGAAAGAAGAGCGACCTATCCTGAAAATCCAAATGTGCACATCTGGGTTGGGCAATTAAAAGGGGTTGTTCGCATTCCTGATTTTAAGTGACCCCCTTATTCCATTCTGCTCCTGGCCTGGAGGAGTGGCGGGAAGTTTCTATCATCCCACTCCAGTCTTTGAGATATACCACCTTGAGTTACGACCCCACACACAGCAACACATGCATAGTTAACAACAACTACATGTCCTACAAGGCCTTTCATCTAGAGATATGAGAGCATTTAGTGGACACTTAACTAACCACACTAACCAGGAAAAAATCATAAGCACAGAGACCTCAGGATGTTACCCAAAACTTTCAGCCAGCCTGGGGCAGAACTCAGATATTTTGGCTTCTGCCATGCCCAGTGTTTTCCCAACATAACCTCTTAGCATGTGATTAATTTCAACACAAGCAATAGGAAGCTTTTATCTTTTAAAAATATTTTTCAAGACAGTCTTTTTTGGTGAAAATCTAGGTAATACAAGATGCATCAAACATCCAAGCAAAAGACTTCAGGGCTGGAAATCAGAAAAGCAGGCCCTATGCCTGGCCAGACCTCTGTGTAACCAGGTGTCCTTGAGCAGTGCACTGGACACACAGCCTCTAGGTTGTCCAAATGGTACTCACCCTCAGTTTCCTTCTCCCCTGATGCTCCTCCTCAGCTTGAGAGTTGGAAAGCTATGTAATACCTTTTCTAGTCATCCTTGCTGCTCAGCAAAGCCAAGAAGCCTAGTTCTTGCAAATGAGATGTAAGAAAATTCCACTGGAAGATTGCAGAGGTGGTTTGGTTTTACAGAGAAAAGACAGAGCCATGACCAGCATCATCTCCCTGCTTTCTCTCTTGAGCAGATAAAATTTAGGAAGGTTGAGAGGGTACTTTGCAACCAAAATGATTCCTCCATCCCTAGGACTGTTTCATCTTCCCAAACTGAAACTTTGTACCCATTAAACAATAACTCCCCCATATTTGTTTTTAAAATAGGAAATGAATAAAAGAAAAGACATTCTTCTAAAAATAAAGACATTCTTCTAAACATCCTATCTATGAGAGAGGCTGCTGGCCAAGTCAGGAAAATGACCTAGAATAGCACAGTAAGGAGTCTGTGGTGTGGCATCGGAAAACCTGGTTTTGCCTCGCACAACTTGTTCTAGCTTGTTGAAGACTCAGAACAACTAACTTCCCATGATTCTGGGTGGGGAACTGCCACTCTGCCCTCTTCTCCTCTGTGCCACGCAGGAACAGGGGAGAACATCACCACGCAGTCTCCCTCTGAGATCTGTATGAGCCAAACCAGGAAGGGGCTCTTCCTCACCTCCCATTTACAGTAAGAAAGGGAGGCAGCTAAGGGGTAAATGCAGTCACAAAAGGTGTCTCACTAGGCCCTGGGCCACCCAGTGAAAAAGGTATTCTCAGTGCATTCCTACAGACACAGATGAGGAAACTGGCCAGCGTTTTTCTTCCAAGGAGGGTGAGTGTCAGTAGGACTCACCTGAAGGGCAAGAATTCTGGGAGGGAGAGCTGGAGGATCTCTTGGGAAATTCACCTCGGCTGCTCCTTTATGCCACGTGCTTGAAGCTGCTGCTCTGTCCCTGACATTATCCTCCCCTTCTTGGATCTTTCTTAGAGCTTGGGCATTCAGATGTCCCTGCAAAGCCTCAAGAGGTCATAGGTGGGGCTTTTCAGGGGCGGCTGAATCTAGAGTGTGTGATGCTGGGTTTAAGGATGTGATGCTGGGATTGCTTTGTGGAGCAATGCTAGAATAAAGGATGACCCATCCTGGGTGTGAGTGCTAAGGGCGGGTACCCTGGATAGAATAGAAGGGACAGAAAAAAAGCTGCCATTGTTGCTGCTTGTCATATGCTGCTTGCTACTTTGCAGCTTTGCTGCCTTCTGCCTGCCATGAACTGTTTCTTCTCTGTGACGTCCTTCTGCCATGCCACACTGCCTTGGAGCCAGCCTATGACAGACTGACACCTCTACAAACTGTTGTGAGCTACAACAAACCTTTCCTCCTTTAACTTTGAGTGTCTGGTATTTTGTCTCAGCAACAAGAAAGTTAAAACAAAACCCCGCATTCCCATGGGTTCTAACCTCCAGAGGACCAAATGCTTGAAACTCTAGGCCCACTTCTTACACATCAAGAGCCCTATAAATGAGATGATCAGTTTAATGTGATGAGTGCAGTGTTAATAGTAGCTATGTCCACTGGCTAACTCTTTGATCTTGAATAAATTACTTAACATTTTCAAGGCTAAGTTTTCTCAGTCTTAAAATGAGATAATCATAGAATCAATCTCATAGGGTGGTTATGAGGATTAAATGAAATGATATAAAGCAAGTGCTATAGGGAGCATAAAGGTGTGAGGTCTCTCCTCACCCCATCACAAGGGTCGTGGGTGACATTTGTAACACAGACAGCTTAATAAGAGAAAAACATGACAAATGTGGTGAATTAAAGTTCTTTAGGATGTGAAAGTCTTCAGAAATTGAGACCCAAAAACTCAGAGAAGATCACCTATTTTATGTTTAATTTCAATGAATGCGATCAGTGAAGAAATGTGAAGGGTTTCTGAGGCCCTTCCAGTATCCTTCAGTTCAAACTACTCAGTACACCAAAATGCCATAAAGTGTTGCTTTTTGGGTGACAATAGTGTTTAGAAAAGTACCTGATCCCTGGTAAGTACTTAATAACAACTTACTGTTATTAAATAATGCAGTTATTATGCAACTCATAGTCTGAAAGAAGCCTAATGCTAGACTGTGCTTTTTGCAGGGGATGGGCATGGAGTTGTAGTTGTTACCCGGCCTCGGTACCTCTGAGAACTGGATTGGGATGGAGGGATCATTAATCAGCCAATGGTGAAGAAAGAGGTGGCTTACTCAATTGAGACTTAAAACCCTCTTTCATGTAGAGCTCTCTTTTTTATAAATAAAATTGCAAAAACATCCCCCTTCGGGGATAGGAGATCGGTGAATCCAGCCCCTGCCATAAGGATTGTACAGTCTGGTGAGAGGAGAAAAAGGAGAAAACAGGTGGATAGATTAAACTAGAGTCTGGCTGAGACAAAGGCAAATGCATCATAGCTATTTCTTCTTTCAAACATTTACAGCTCCTGGGAGGCAACTTTGCAGTCCCTGTCACCTTCACTGGATATAATAACCTGGCATAAACCTTCTAATTCACCTCCCTGTAAATCAGATGTTAATCATCTCTTACTATTTCATTTCAGCACAGGTCTTCTTCGAGGACAGCATTTGTAAGCAAAATGTATTTGGACAAGACTTTCTCCAGAGGGTCATATTATAGGAAGGAAATGAATTCCCTCACTCAGGCTCATAAAGTGCGAAAATGAAATCAATGTGTGAGCAGAAGGCAGAGGAAAGCAGGCGCGCATACTGAAAAGTCTCTTCGTGCAGGAAGCCTGT
>RJWT010002023.1:0-43399 GCA_004365215.1 Cuniculus paca | reverse complement strand
GTGTGTGTGTGTGTGTGTGCGCTTCAGGGAGTAAGTTTGGGAGAGGAAACATAAACAAGAAGTCTAGAATTT
Source organism: Cuniculus paca (assembly GCA_004365215.1). Taxonomy (NCBI): domain Eukaryota; kingdom Metazoa; phylum Chordata; class Mammalia; order Rodentia; family Cuniculidae; genus Cuniculus; species Cuniculus paca. The sequence goes on along the minus strand of RJWT010002023.1, from coordinate 43,327 downwards.
AGTTTGTGTTCTTTTTCTTGATCTGGGTGCTGGTACATAGATGTGATTAGTTTGCAGACATGCACAGAGTTTCACACTTATGATTCATCTACGATGTTGCATGTATATTGGTTTTTGACATAAATGTTTAAAAACCACCAAAACTCAGTAACTAATGAAGTGAAATTATTCTGATGATCTGATCTAGAGATTTAAAAAAAGTATTGATGTTTAACAGATTGTTTCTGCAAAAAAGAAAACTATTAGCAGGATGGAGGCAATATGAGGGTTTGTACCTAGTTCTGGAAGAGAAATAAAACATCCACTGAGATACTATACTCTTTCACATTGTTTCCTTTGATTTGAAAGAGGGAATAACTCAAGGGCAGTAAGGATGAAATGGAAAGAAAGTGGTCTGAAGGCTCCTTAAACAAGGCTAGGCATAAGGAACGCCCTAAAGGGTGAGCAGTTCCAAGGTGTTGTGAAAGACCTTTACACAACTCTACACATGTCCAGAGTTCTTTAGCAGAAATTAATTGAACTAGAGTGGGACATGTAAACTGGAGAGTAAGGTGGTCCAAGGGACTAAGGGTTGGAGTCAGTGGGGACCACGTTTGGTGTATCCAGGGAGCAGGAGAGACACTAGGAAAATTTTTCTGTGGCTCTTGATGTAGATTTCAGTTCTTTCCTGAATCCCAAGTGTCTTACCCTCCCATTAGTGAGGGAGCATTTCGCCATGGCCATAAGCATTTCTCTTATTACAGCTTCTTAAAAAACAAAAACTTGGGATAAGCATTGTTTTTCAATAAGAGGACAAACTCCTTATGTTCCATAGCAGTGATCCTCTTGATTGGATAGGTGCAGTCACAGCCAGACATCCCATTATCCCCAAGAGGTCCAGGACATGGGGTCTGTTATTCAGACACAAAGGAGTCCTAAAAGGGTGGATAATTACAGTGAAGGATCCCTGTGCCACCACAGAGCTGTGGTCAGGATGGTTTTCTTAACTCAGGTCCCGGCTCCTTCATTTCTAAATACATTGTTGGAGATGCTGTTTTCACTCTTGCCAAAGCAAACTTCAAAACATATTCTTTTCACTAAAAGAACCACTGAATCAGGGCTTGTCTTAGCCCTTGGGTGATTGGCATCTCACACTGAGCTGGGTTTTTATCCCTACATAAACTTTCTGCCACCACCACCAACACGATGTACTGCTCCTACCCCAAACTCTTATGTTACACTTTCAGCATCATTACCCCAAATTGGAGAATTTCAGGCAGAATCATCTGTAAAAACATCAGAGGTAAAAATCAGATATTTTAGAGTGTTAATGTCACCCCTGAGGCCTTGTTTGCTACTTTTCTGCTCATTTCATTTCACTTAACCCACTAGCACAGGAGCTGAACTGTCATCAACTGCAATTTATCAGTGCTAATGGAGGCAGAAGAGGCAATGGCTGTACATAGTAGTGAATAGTAAGGGATAAGTATAGGAAATAGCATATGTTACCATGTGTGTTTTTTTAGATATAATAAATATTTGCTTTAATAATTTGACAATTCAACCGGAATGTTCTGAGGCCTGGAATAGAGAAAATAGTGGAGCAAAATTACCTTGAGGTGGTGTGCATTTTGGTCATTGGAAGATGCAGGGAATAATGGTGTATTAGGAAATAAAACAAGCAGAAAATTGAGGGCTGATTTGCAGCCGACTACAGTTGAAAACAGGTCTATTTGAGCCATGTTCACATGTCTTGTTCATTTCTCATTTAAAAAATTGCCACATTACTTTTATTCTACCACATTAGTATCACTATTACTATTATTATTTTTATTATTATTTTATGAATCATCTGAAAGCAGATCTGATGTTTTTGCTGAACTCCAGGGAAAATTCACGTTCATTATGACTCTCAGCTATTTCTCTGGTAGAGACAGACTTGAAGCTTGGCTGAGGTCAGTCTGATGAAAGGGCTCAATCCTGGCCTGTTGTTGAAAGACGCCCCAGGATGTGGCTGGGAAGCGGGTTGTGTCAGCGTGTGCCTGGGACGTAGTAATCTTTGCATCTCTGCATCTCATTTCTGTAGAAAGACGTGGATTGTTTTGCTGGATCCTGTAAATAAGTCAAAATAAATCAAGATCTACATTAGAACCAACCAAAATCCCCATTACCTTTTGTTTCAGATTTGCCTCAGCTGATATACACGTGGGTTGAACAGAGCAGATACTAAAGTCCAACAAAGAAATTCTCTCTTTTGTAGCCAAATAATTGCCTTTGGAGAGTTTGTAGCTTCAGTGATTTGGAATGTAAGACACATCTAAGCATTCTCACAGACTTTTTCTTCCAAGAAAGAAATGTCATTTTCTTCCTTGTCCCTCACTGTGACAAGTAGCCTTGCGGTGACCTACGGCATGCCCTTCACCCTTGAAGGCTCATGCTCTGGGGGATTACAGCCTCTTAATATTTGTTTGGTGTAGCCAATTAACTAGTCCACTGGTTCATGGAAGCTGAGATGCATCTAGAAGCAATGTGCTTAAAGCACAGCACTCTTTAAAAAGGCGGGGACAACTGGCAGGACTTTCTGTTGTGGCTGCTGTCCCTGCTAGCTGTCCTTCATGTCTGAGTAACCAGGGCCATCAGGAGATGAGCTGTACCTTTTGATGTATGAAGAATCCAATTTAGAGCTTGGCCTCCACACATGTTCAATGACAAAGCTGGCCATTTGGGGTAGGGAATGACATTTGCAAAAAAAAAAAAAGTTTTCACAACAAAATTTTGGTTTTTCTCTTGGTAAGTGTGACAGAAATTGATTAGCTTTAACCAAACCCACTTTTCTTCCCTTTGAACTGGGATTAGGTCACATTTTAAACTCTCTTCTAATTTCATATGGCCACATGTCTGAATCTGGCTGATAGAAGTCACAGTCACCTCTAGGCTTGTCCTGTAAACACCTCCCACATCTGACCCATGCCTTCCCACTCTGTCTTGAGATGGGCATGGAAATGTGGGGAATCTGGCACTGAAAATGAGGAAGCCATAAGATAGAAGAAGACCAGGTGCCTGAGTTACATGTTGAGGAGATCTGCCTTCTGATTGGGAAATACCTTTATGTGAACAAAGTGACTATCTGTTCTCTGTATCTATTTTTCACTGAGATTAAGCATTTTGTCATATGTATCATGTTGTAGTCAGTGGCTTTGCAAGGGAATAGATTTAATACAGGATACATAATTTATAGGATTATTTTATAACATTCACCCTAAAAGTCAAATGCGGAAGAGTACAAGAGATCTGTCTGTGTGCTAGAGATCCAAAGAATCCAGGTGAGGGCTTGAAGCCCACGGCAGTGTCCCCCGTGAGTCCACATCAGGAGGCCGAGGAATCAGCATGGAAGACTGAAGTCTGAGCCTGAAAGTGCAGGGGCCAATACTGAAGGCTAGAGAGTCCGTGCTGAGAGCCAGGAGAGGATGCCCAGGGAAGGCGAAAACCAGAGCTCCTTGGAAGAGAACAGCAGCCAAAGCCCAGCAGCCTCTGCTCTTCCGAGCGCAGGAGGTGTGTAGGAAGTGAGATGCTGTTTGGAGGCTCCGGAGGCCCCATAGATGAACGGCAGCAGAAGCCTCCAGGTTCTGGAGTGAGGCACTTCCAAGGAAAATCATCATGAAATCCCCACCTCTTGTTCTCCTTTTATTCCTTCGTTCAGCTGGGCTCTCCTACTCCAGTTGACCATTAATTAATCCACCGCATAGTCTTACCTTGTTCTTCCTTAATGAAAATGCCAAAGCAGCATATGCCAAAATTGAATGCATGTTGAAATAATTTTGATTTACGGTGGCAAGGGATTTTAGACTTAAAATTAATAAAGGTCTATGCACTTACAAGTCATTTGTTTCAAATCCTTGAAAGAGAAGGGATTTCCAGAAGTCATTTCAAGTTAGTGGTCAGAAGATGTCAGTGTGTCAAGGACTCTCCAAGGTACCGGATAGGGATGAGAGTCTTACATGAAGACTGATGAGGTCTGTAATTAAGGGAGTGGGAATAAACTTACAAGAAGACTGTGATGCTAAAGGCACACACAAAAATAAGGATCCATGAACAAAGTACAGGCACTGTGTATATAAGCAAATGTTTAGAACTCAAAAGAACTGTTGTGAGAGAATCCACTATGAGTTTGGAGACTTGCCAAAGACGCACTTAGAGCCATGAGTTACACCAAGGTAAGGAATCAGTGATGGAATGCATGGGTCTGAATTGACTTCAATATTCTCTGGAGGCCACTGATGGCTTTGGGGGTATGGATTTCAGTGACAGTGTTTTCCCATCAAGGTCCTCTTTAGAGGTTCTCTGGATAGAGAACAAAAATTTTATTAGGTTCCTGGAATATACCTTAGCCTTGTCAGGCAGCTTACGTGGAAAGAATCAAAGACCATTCAAATAGAAAAGCAAAGGCTGTTTATTCAGAGCTTGCTAGAGCCAGACAACACCATTTGTACTTGGCAGAGACTCAAAGGTGGGTGTGGGAGCTTCATGGTGGGTAAAGGGGTGTTTTAGGTACACCCTCATTGGAGGCTGTTGGGGAAGCTACAGATGGGCTCCCTAGAAGAGCAGGGCAGTGTGGGAGGGAGCATATTTGTCTTTTTTGGTTGGTCTAATTTGAAAGTAGAGACAAAAAGTAGGGGAAATATCAGATATTGTGGTGGTTAATTTAATGTCAACTTGACTGTGCTAATGGATGCCCAGATAGCTAGTAAAACAGTATTTCTGGGTGTGTCTGCAAGGGTATTTCTGGGAAAGACTAGCATTTGGGTCATTGGGTAGAGTAAAGACGATCACCCTCCATGTGGCTGGACATCATGCAATCTGTTGAGGGCTCAAATAGAAAAAAGAGGCAGAGGAACAGTGAATGCACTCTCTACTTGAGCTAAGACATCCATTGTGTGCTCAAACTTAGTTGTGTCAACTTGACTGGCTTGGGGCCTACCCCGGGGATTGGCAGAACACACTTCTGGATGTGTCTGGGTAGGTTTTGGAGGCGTAAACTTCGAAATTATACATGGCCCTTGACCCCTTCCTCTCTGGTGATGGTCCCCTACTCTACTTCCTAGCTCTCATAAACTAAGCATATTTACTCTGCCATGCCCTTCTGCCATGATGCTTTCACACTGGAGCCAGCCTACCATGGACTGAATCCCCTGAAATCCTCAGCCAGTATAAACTTTTCCTCCTTTAAATTGTGAGTGTTGAGTATTATCTCCTAGCAATGGGAAAGCTGACTAATACATCCCTCTTCTCCTGACCTTGGGTATCAGAGCCCTTGGTTCCCAGGCCTTGAGTCTTGGACTACAACTGCTATCACTAGCTTTCAAGTTCTACAGCCTGAAGACGGCATATCAGGGGCCTGCTCAGCCTGCGTGAATCAATTTTTGTAAGTCTCTTTGTGTGTGTGTGTGTTTGTGTGTGTGTGCATGTGTGTTTATCTCCTGTGGGTCCTATTTCTCTGGAGAACCCTGACTGACACAGTTCTTGAACAAGTCCTGACCATTTGATGCAGGTTGTTACAGAAGTTATTGTTGAGCTGCCTGGATTGAGGCTAGAGACAGCAGGCCGGCTTCCTGGAAGACCGCCCCGTAGCAGGGCAACTTCTCAGGCTGTGGATTGCAGAGGAGAGGTTTGGCTTGCTGGACACATTGCTGTATGTTGTGGGTCACAGTTCTGCTTTGATAGTCCAAGCATTGTCCATTTGCATACTCATTCTCTCATCTATTAATTCATTGATTTTTAAAGATTTTTTTTAAAAATGCAGACATCTTCCCTCCTCATACAGGAAAGCTGGCTGGCACCTCTACTATCCTATTAAAAAGTTTGCCTTAAATTGTCCCTGAGGATAGATGCCAAAGATTCAGTGTCCTCTCTGCCTATGAGAAAGCCCTGTATCCTCCTGAGCACCTCTCTGAGATGTGTGGGAGTAAATTTTGTCTCCACTTTATTAGCCCCCTGAAAGTCTTAGTTTTACCAGTCCTCAAAGTCTTTCTTCCTAATTTTGTCTTTCCCAGTGACTGTGGCATCCTCATGCAAGCCACCAGTCTACTGGCCACCCTATGACTTGCTGATATGTGGCCAGGCAGGACAGGCAGTGCATTGTGTTACATTTAAATAAAAAGATGAATTAAGTAAAAAAAAAAAAAACCTCTGCAAATAATTGAGTACAACTCAATTATAAGTATACATTCATGCATATTTTCCTTTTGAACCTGTTGACTTATTTTGCTTTTAAATCAGAAATAGATCTATCCAAAAGGTGAACATAAAGTATTTTGCATTTCCTTCTCCTTTTGCCATTTCAGTCACTCTAGCTAATGACAGAAAATCCCCAGCTCATTTAGTATTCCGGGTGTTTAAAAAACCCTCAAGCATCAGCTCTTGGGAAGCCCAGTGTTCTTAAATTTGCAGAATAGGCAGGCAGGGCACGCTGCCATGTTTCCAACTCCCCAGGACTCATTTCAGGAGTTTGATTAACTCTTTGGTTTGTTTCAGCAAAGGGAAGCTGAAGTGTCTGCTTAGATGTGAGGTAGGGGGCATTCAAATGAGGGCCGTCGCCTGTCAAGATCAAAGCAGCGCTGTGCATGTAAAGAGTCTCATTGGAAGAGCCTCCGTGGCTGCAGCACCAACTTGAAGCCCATTTGGTGGGAAGTGGCCACTTGAACAGTCTGAGGGCTGGGCAAGTGTTCTTTGTTTGAGAAAGTGCTTCCTGCTGGGACAGGGAATATGAAGTGAGGGGGCCCTCTTTTGGAGAGGAAAGCTAAATAGGAAAGTGAGGGAAAGGCAGAAATATTGCAAATACTGAAGACTGGGCTAAAATAGGCTCGGTTTGCCTTTAATAGCAGGAGGTAGACAGGAGACAGCCAGTCTGCATTTCTCAACTCAGATCATGGGATAGATAACCAGCTCATGATTTTAAGGCAAAAAGTCAAAGGTGTTGGACCCACAAAGAAACACTTTTCCTAAGGAATCTAGATTATGGAAGACAGTTTGGCATGGTTCTCTGGTTTGTTAGGCTAAGGTAAGGAATGCTGAGGTGGGAATGAAGAGCCTGGGGATGTCCAGTGTGGGTTGGCTCAGGTGTGTGTTGGAGGAAGAGGATCGGGGAGAGCCACTCTGATGACTCTACTGTGGCCCTGGCTCTCTCTCCCTCCCTCTCTCTCTTCCTCCCTGCCTCCCTCTCTGTCTCTCTGTCTCCCTTCTTTCTTTTTCTCCAGTACCAGAGGTTACCGAATAAAAAGACTAGATTTTTCTATCCTTTCTGTTAGTATTCTTCTACCTTCTTACTCTCATGATTGATGCATGATTGGATTGCTCCAGGCACTGTGTCAACATTCCATGTAAGAAGAGGAAAGAATACAAATGATGCCTAGATCAGATCAATACTAGCTTTCCAGAACTTCTTCCCCCCTTTCCCAGTTTATATCTCAATGGCCAGAAATACCTTGACAGTTTTGACCAGGATCATTCACAAACCTGACAAAACTTGGGATTCTATTAGTTAGGAGGAAAAGAAAGAACGGGAAACAAAAAATGGCCATGTGCCAGGGCCAAGTCAAGTCTTTGCTTTCCCCTCTCTTGTGCAACCCAGAGCAACATCCAAATGTACATTTTCTATGACAGCATAGATCTCTTGATGCCCTATTATGCAAAATATTGCAGTCCAATCTTCCTCTGGTCATTCATTCTCTATCAGGGGACATGGGTAAGCTCCAGAAATGTTAATGAGCACATATTCATAAACTTGGCTAGTAATTTTTATTTTTGCCCAATTGGTTTTCAACATAGAAAGCTATCAGCAAGATCCAGGTGAGGTGAGCACATTCCATATACAAATGCAGTGTTACCTAAAAGGTGTAGGAGTCTTACCTTGGGCAGCTCATTATGACTAATTTTGTAAAAGTGGTAACTAAAACTCCTGCAGTAGTAATTTGCTGCTTCTTTCTTGAATTCAGCAGGTTCCCTGAAATGGATTGCAAACTAGGAGTTGTGATCATTCAATTTTGTTTAGTTTTTGTACAAATTCCACAGATGCGTTTGTTTTGGGAAATCTTTGAAGAACCGAGGACCACACAAAGGAGGGGTAGTTAGCTTTGACTTTGCAAGGTGAGAATGCTGGAGGGGAAGCACAGGGTCTTTCTGTTCCTGGCCATGCTCTACATAAGAACAGAATATTAAGGTTCTATGTCCCTGAAACTATGACAGCCTACATGAGATAGATTTGAGATGCTATGTTAAGAGTTGGTTCTGGTATATTTACTGGGATGTGGACATATAAAACCAAAATATCACAAGGGCGGTTGATCATTGGAACATAACAATGAACTTCTGAGCCTCTGACTAGCTGTGCGATATGGGTAATTCACTTTTGCTAGGCTTCGTTTTCCTCTTCATCAAATGCACTCCCAATGTATTTTAGGATTATACAAAATTATGCATAAGAGCAAAGGTTTTGTGGACAGGCAGACTTAGGTTCAAGTGTTGGCTCATTTACCTTCAGGTTGAACAAACTTGGACAAGTTGCTTGATCCTCATGAGTCCAAGTTTTCCTTACTATAAGATGGCAGTAACATGATCTATTTCCTACTCTGTTCCCAGGCAGCAATGAGGAAATATACACAATGCCTGTAGCATAGAGCTTAGCATCTGGAAGAACTAAAAAAAAATTCTTTTCTGTTATTATTTTGTTTGCAGACTGATTTTTTTCACCCTTACTTATGAAGTTCCTCTGTGTGATGCACTTTGTACATAAGTCTCAACTGTATGGGAAAGTTAACTTCCTCATGAGACATGCCCAGCAGCCTCTGATTTGTATTGTGAAGTACACTTTCCAAAGAAAAGCTGACTCTTACTGAGTGCTTACGCTAAGCCAGGTAAATCCTCAAAATAATCGCATAAAAAGGGAGTATTGTTACCCAGGAGAAAACGGAGGAACAGCAAGGTCATTTTGGATGAAATTGGGATTTGGATCTCTGAGCCAGTGGATCTGCCTTGGGGACCATCTCCCCTCTTTGGTGGGAGATGTTTTTGGCTGTCACAGCTCACGGTAGATGCTGTGTGTGGTACTGGTATCTCAGAAGTAGAGGCCAGGGATGTAGCTAAACCATCCCATAATGACTGGAGAGTCCCCGACAATAGAGAAATTGCAGAGAACAAAAGTCAGTGGTGCTGAGCTTGAGAAGCATTTCCAGGATGGTCTGGCCGCTGAGCTCACATTCTCAACTATTTTTGTGTCCAGCTCCCGTATATTTTCTCATCAGTCTAACAAAGATCATTTAAAAATGAAGGGATAGCTTTACAGGTTTCCTAAGGTCTTGTGTGCTATTCTGTGATAACTTTAGAAGTAACAAATCTGAGTACTGATTACTGTTTAGTTTCTCAAAGAAGTTAACTATGGCATGCACATAGTTTAAAACCCAGATATACTATAGTCCCGGAAAAACCCAAAATTTCTCCTCCTTTGATCCAGAAATAACAAGTTTCTGTGAGTGCCTGGTGAACTTGAAAAGGAATGCTAGAGTGAGTCTTCAGTGAAAGCACAGATCCTCTGGTAGGTGGCCTCGGGGATGGTGGCAGTGAGGAGGAAGAGAAAACACAAAAGCAGACTCTGGCTGATTTAAAAAGAAAAGCTTGAAGAGCGAGGTAGCACATAAAGGATTTGCAACAGCTTTGAGAAAAACAGGGCTGAGGTAGATGTGAAGTACCCCGCAGCCCATTGCTCAGGAGGTGTGCACAGCCAGCACCTGGTCGCTCACACCAAGGGGTTCCAGGGACAGCTACGCCTGAGAAGCGGGGCCCTGCCTTCCTGAGGTTTCTGTTTCTGGATGGGAACAGACACTTAAAATCAGGTGTGGAACCCATGCAAGAAGGAGACGGACGGCAGAGGAACGAGTCTCAGGATGTCCAGGCTGGTGCTGTTCTAGGGAGAGGCCCCCAGGAAGGTCCTTCTGGGAAGAAGGCATTAGAGCAAAAACCCCAATCAAACCACCTAGAAACATGAGAGAAAGGAATTTAAGTGAGCAGAGCTGGGGCGGGGCCTGATGGATGAGGCCTGGGAGGCAGAGGCCAGGAGCTGAGGCTCTATCCTGCAGAATGCAGTATGGAAAGGATGAAGTGGAGGATGACAAATGAGAGAGTGATGGGAGGGAAGGAAGTGTTATGCTTTAAAACATCATGGTGCTGCTTGATGGAGAGCCTGCAGTGGGATGGGGCAATGGCAGAAGAGCCATGGCTGTAATGGGAGTGTCCTTGCAGCAGATTTTTTCCCTTTTCTTACTTGAAGGAAAAGGCATGAAGAAGATGGACTTTGGTGTCACTCATTCTTGAGGCCGACACAGAAGTCAGACATTTGTGTGAGTTTGCCTGTCAACAGGGAGACATGTTTCCCACCTGAACTGGGGCATGAGGCTTCTCATAACTAGTGCCGGAATCAATCGAGAAGTACACTTGGAGCATCTACCACGGTTGCTGGCATTAAATGCCTTAGGCAGTTTTGCTCTGTCTGTTCCCATAGGCATGAGAACCTCAGGTGGAGGTAAAAATCACAAATTGGCAATGACACAAATGAGGCCAAGTTCGTTTATTTTCTAAGTACACAACTGACTTGTGTTGGCCACTAGCAAAAGGTACCTTGCTCAGCTAAGCCTGGCCTGTGAGCATTCGTAGCACTAATCAGGGAGATCAAAGAAGGAAGCTAAACCCAGGCCTGTAGCATGAGCAACCAGCTGATTCAGAGAAACTGTACTGTTTGATTGATTTTTGCAAGCCTAAAGCTGAGCAACTATTTAGAGGACAATAATATGCAATATAGTAACTGTTATAGATTTTCTACTGTCTTATCACTGTCTTGATTGTTTTATTGCTCAGTTTTATTCCCTTTAAAGTTACAGAGAAAAAATAAACTGAAGAAGTTAGTGGAATCCAGAATGTACAGTAGATATTGTGAAGGAGACAGGAAAGGAAATGTCTAAAAAGGGAAGGTGGTAGACATTGTTAATTTCCTATTACCTTGCTTTGAAGTCCTGTATCACTTTCACTGTTTTGTTTTGATTGGTTTTATTCTGTTCCGTTTTGTTCGGTTTTATATGTCTCATGGTATGGACAGTTATTTTGAAGATAACATGAGGCGTTATGGTACCCATTGTTGATTTTCTATTATTTTGTTTTGAAGTCCTGTATCACTCTTATTGTTTTGTTTTGATTGGCTTTATTCTGCTTCATTTTGTTTGGTTTTATTTTCTTTAAAATAAAAAAAAAGTAGCTGCTTTCCTATCCAAATGACACATGTGCTGTGGCCAAGCCAACTCTTACGTCAGTGTCCTGAGACCTACTCTGGATGACAGAATTTGTTCCTCATTCTCATCTATACAATCATGCCTTCTGCTAACCCTTAACCAGAGGCAGGAATTTAACCAAGAATGGGCTTTTCTGGACAGGGACCCTGTACATGAAATTGGCCCTGTGGCCAGGTTATGACTTTGGTGGGATGCATGCACTTTTGTTTTCACGAGCCTCTTCTTCCATGAAAATATTAAACATTATCTTTTATTACTGCATATTAGTATACAGACAAAGATATTAATATTACACAGTAAAGCATTTTCTCCCAGCTAAATTAGAATCACTGCCCTCTCCTGATTTTAAAAGAAATTAAAACAATTCTATTGCTCCCTAAAAGTACTACAGGTTATCTTTCTGCTTCTGATAAGGATTCTGCTAAATGGTCATGCATGAGACAGACTACAGGGAAATCACAAAGACAATCCAGGAAGTTCTCATGTCTCACTGTGGTCTGTAATTGCTCCTCTGTTGCTCATGAAACCTCCAGCTGCAACACAGTGCAGTCACCCATGAGAGTTTTGACTGTAGGTTTTCAAGGACTGAGGTTGTTGGACACTTTCTGTGTATGAGAAAAGGTGAGATGACTTAGACAATAGAATGAGAAGATGCAGATCATCTAATTAGCTTCTGAAAGCTAAAAGTTTATAGAAGAAAAATAGTAATAATTATAGAAGAAAAATAGTAATAATTTATAGAAGAAAAATAGTATGTTATAGAAGAAAAATAGTAATAAATTCTTGTCGAGCCTCTGTTTTCCATACTAAAATAAGGTAAATATAATTGACAAAAAATTAGATTTTAAGGGGAAATGAGGATCCATGATGCCTTTTGTAAACTTATTATCCATATGGGTAACTCCTTACTTCCTTTCAGTCGTAAAATGTCATTTTTTCAGAAAGGACATCTCTGACCACCATACAGGATGGCAGTATCTCCCAACACCAGGCACTCCAAAGCCTTCTTGCTCTCATCTGTAAGCCTGGTCAGCAGCAGGAGATGTATGAAGACAATGACTGGTTTTTTGTTCATTGCTATTCTTAACCATCTATGATTGTATGTGATGTAATATTTATGTCTCAGTTGATATTTGATGAATGAAAAAATATCGACAATTTATTCATTCAAATAGTCCCTTGGATTTGAGCCCCTGGAAGTTTCAAATTGTGGCCACACTGGAGCTTCTATCACTGGTTCAGTGGTCGGGGTATGATTTGGCTAATGTGCATGACTCGCCCAGATGCTTTCTTACTTAGTGAGTGCCTCCCTGGTCTGCACTGTCCAATGGGGTGGATTGCGTCTGTGGATTGTTTTTCTACTGGAAAAGACAAGAAGATTTGCTCTCTGAAAATGTCTCAGAGAGTTATTTGCAGATGAGGAAAAAAATTCTCTACCATTCTGAGTTCTAGATTTGGGCTCAGAAATCGATGAATTGATGATTAGAACAATTCTTGCTGATAAACCTCACAAAAGCAAGTTGATGAAAAATGAAAAAGATGCTGGAGGTGTGGTCTCCATGGGACTTTATTACTTAAAGTCTCCCAGGATTCTCCAATTCACTGATACTGATGGAAATTAATATTTCTTGGAGTAAATTGACAAATAAAATGCCATTAGCCTTTTATTATGAAGAAAGGGGTCATAATGACCCTGGAGGATTGAGGTTATTGTGTAGTTAATGGTGAGACTTTATCCCCTCTCTGTTGGTAGGTCATCTTTGCCATTAATAACTGGAACGAGAGTTAAAATGCATGTGGCATTTCTCAAATGCCATTCCTTGTTGAAAGGTTAGCACCATAATAAAGTTTCAGAGAACATAAGAGACTGTCTTTCTTGTTTTCTTGTAAGTATGTGTAGTTAAAAGGCTTCTTGTCAGTCAAGCCAAAGAATACATTATTGCAAGCCAGTAAAAGCTTGGTTCCAAAGCACTCAGTGACCTGGATGGTCGCTGTGGTGTTGGAAGGATGAATTATTCTTTTCACACATGCATTCTGGCTGTAAGGAGTTTGTATGCAGAGAAATTTCATGATGATTAAAATGATTTCCTTGAAATTTCAACTATATGTCAAAATATCATGTCACAAAATGCAGTGCTCACATTTTCTAATAAAGGTAAAGCAATTTGCCTAAGAATGATTTTGCATGAAATATAGATAAAGTTTAATATGTTTCCTTTGACTGTGAAGAACTCATTATAGAAATTATGTTTCTCTAAACCTAGAGGAGGATAAAATTGGATTTGAAGGATCCCAAAGTGACTAATGGGTCCAGACATCTGTCATGCCTGAATCAAAGTTCTGGGTAATTTCTCTTTTACTTAACAGCACACCTTCACTAATTATGTTAGAGAATTAAGAAAGACTAAAACATTCTGCATATATGAAGCACTGTATAATGCATTGATGATCAGTGGCATATGAAACATAGCTATATAAATATAAGAATGTTTGACACATTTGTGTCATAAAGCATTTCACATCTATTATTTTATTGCACATTCAAACTAGTCCTCAGGTATAGCATTTGTCTTCTGCCCATTTTCTGGATGCTCAGGGATATTTGGGGAGGCATTCCAAGCCACGTCACTCATAAGTGGCTAGGCCTGTGATCCCTTGTGTTTCTCCTGCCACGTTGTGTGGCCTGTGGAAATCTGGCAAGTTCTTCACTTTGCACACGTCAGCTTTCAATGCTGGGGAATGCAGGTGTGTAGGGGAAGGTGGAAGGGAATGCTCATATTCCAGCAAGAAGACAAGATGTGTGTTTAGAAATCATTTGGAAAGCCACTGTAAGGAAGTGTTATGGTTTGTACGATGTGTCAACTTGAGAAGTCTAGATGCTTAATTAAGAAACTCAGCAGCTCTACATCCTGGGGTGTAGAGAACAAGCAGTTAACTTTCTAGGATGTTGTTCACTGTGTCAATTTAAGAAGGTCAGAAGTTTAAGTGATTCAGCATGGGGCCAGGGTCCCTAGTTTGTAACATCCTCAGATTGTAACATCCTCATCCTGTGCAACAGGAGGGCAGGCAGGTGGTGTGAGTGCTACACCCACCCCAGGGGAGTAACCTGCATATAATAAAAGACAAATGAGGAGGGACTGGTGGCGGCTTCTTCAGAGGAGCTCCAGTCTTTGCCTTCAGCTTGGACGTTGTCTCCTGGCTTCTGGCAAAGATTGTTCAGCTTCTGCCTGGGACTCTTCAGCCTTCGTCGTAGACTCTTCAGTGTTCCATCGTAGCCCCATTGGCCATTTGACACGGACTTGCACAGGACATTGCAGTAAGCTCCAGCCCTCGGGCTGGACGCCCCCCTTTAACCTCTAGTGTGTAGCCACCCTCTACCTGCTCCCTCCTTCAACTTTGTGGCTGACCCTTGTAAGCCGATTTTGTAATTTCTTATACAGTTGTCCATCTTGTATTATATGTTTCTCTAGTCAACCCTGACTGATACAGGAAGGATTTGTATTCTGCAAGCTAAAAAGAAACCACTTGTATATAATTAATGTGGCATTCACTTTGACTACTTTCTCTACCAGAGCTGGCATATTTAACCTACATTTGGAAAATCATAAATATAATATATATATATTATATTTAAGAACTGGGGCAATGAAAACAAAACAAAACAAAACAAAACAAAAAGAATGAAAGAGCTTATGATGAAAAATTCTGTCCTGATCCTCCTCCCCACTTAGCCTCTCAACTTTGTGAGATCTTTCTTTATTCTAATGTGGCCAGGTTGCTAACGTTTTCAATCTGGGTATCAATGGTGTTTAAGTCTCCATGCCTTGGACAGAGAATGGTCAGAACAATGCAGTGCAATAACCTCAGAAGGGGTCTGACTGCTTCCATCTTGGCCTCTTCTAGTCTGAATACAGCACCGGAATGACCTGATGAAAGACTTAGTGACTCTCCTTATTGCTGAGACAAAATACCCAACACCTGCAATGTAAGGAAAGAGAGGCTTATTTTAGCTCACCTTTGAGTCCATAGTCCTCTGGTTCCATGGAAGGACTGCATGGCCAAGGGGCACGGCAGAGAAGAAACAAATGACCTGGTGGCTGAGGAGCAGAGTCAAGAGAGGAGCTAGAAAGGCTTATTTTGCTTTGCTTTTTGTCTTGTTCACTGACACAGTCCTTGGCCTAAAAGGTGTGGCATATAGTAGGTACTCAGTAAACATTTGTTGAATGAGTGTGCAGAATTTCCATTATTATCGTAAGAACCCTCTTTGTTAAGAATCAAGTAGCTACTTTGAATTGGATTACATTTTTTCCCCCTATGGTTCTGATATTATGATTATCATACAACTGAAGGCAGAATGTTCAAATTAATTCCGTCTCCTTATTCTTTGCTGATGTAACAAAACGGAAATAGGTATGGTCCAAATGTGAGCCACCTAAACAGTGGCATGATTTTTAAGCTATTATTATTTTGCATAATGCACTTGTCTTTACCCTATCTTTCCCCCTCTTTTCTTTTCCCTCCACTTCTTCCTTCCTCTCTGAATACAGTATGTTCTCAAAATGCTCATATTGGTGTTAACTCTCATATTAACTAGAAAGTTTTAAAAAGCTCACCTTCCTTTCCTCTGGCCTTCCCTTTTCTGCATGATTTGTCAGGGTCATTTTATGTCATGCTGCAGGCTTAGTTCAGATTTCTGGTGGGCCTTGCTTTCTAGTTGTATTCAGACTGAGGTTATAGAAACATTGACTAGTGCTCGGTGTTCTACATGGAGTTTTTCAAGTAGCAGGAAAATAGAGCCCATGTTAACTTTTAATGTTCCCTTAATAGTTTGTCTGGGGAAAGGAACTTGCTGTTTTCATAATGGGTAACTCTCTGGCCTGCAGGACAGTATGGAATTGGTTTCAACCATTTCAGGTGGAGGCTATTAATTAATATATCTGCCCACTTGTTTTAATTACTTTCCTTGCTGCTAGAACAAAGTGCCTGACACCCACAAGGTAAAAGGTTTATGTTAGCTCACAGTTTGTAGAGGTTTTAGTCCATAGAAGGCTGACTGCAAGGCAAGGTGGCATCTCAGAGGACAAATAGATTATGGCATGGTGAGGTCAACTGGATGCAGTGAGTATTCAGGGTATCTATCTATCTATCTATCTATCTATCTATCTATCTACCATCTGTGTATCTCCAGGTCACTCCTACAGTGATCTACCTCCTCCCACCAGGCTTTGGCTCCCAGCATTACATCCGGCTATTAACCCAGCCATGGACTAATTGAGTCTCACACAGCCACAGTCTCCTCCTGTGAGCACATAAGGCTTTTGGGGGATATAACCTGTAGTACCACTCCTGCTCTCTGCTGTCCTGTCTGCTTCCTGGGATTTCTACCACCAAGACTGGATCCCTCCTTAGCTGAATCTCTTTCTTCACATATTTTCTGTTTCCTAGAAATTTGTTCAGTCTTTTATTTTATTTTGTTTCTCCCATTTTATTCATTCTATAGGCAAAACAAAACACAGTCCTTTATTAGCTTCTCAGTGAAGCCATGGGAAGAAGTAGACATACATATCTACATGCCCTGCCATTTGAATGGAATCCTATTTAAGCACAGAGTAGTTTCAAATCTTATAGACTGAACATGCTGTTTTTAAGTATGGATTATGGTTGTCTGATAAAAAGCAAGCAAAGTTATGTCATGGAAATTTGCTTCTCTCTCTTGAATCCCACTGCTTTACTTTCAATTTATGCTAAGTATATTATGCACACACTGAGGTTTCCTATACACCAACACCATCTGTATGTCTGCTGCTCCCTTCCCATCCCCAACTTCTTGCTAGTAAAACAGCTATCAGTTATAGCCATATAAACCATGTAAACCCAAGCTTGTTGTCTCAGGAAGTCAAAGAATGAAATCAAGGACAAAAAGGAGGAAGCTAGGAGACTGTTAAATAGAAATATAGGAAGAGAAATAACTCCCAGTTGGAAGGGGTCCTGAGTGGGTTGCCACATGGCCCTTTTGATCCAGAGCTCTTTACAGATAAGCCGAGAATAGGAATTGCTCAATTGTGAGGCCGCTCAGTGAATTTAAAATGACCAATTGGAACTCATGCTCTCTAATCCATTTACTCATAATGTAGGGTTTAGAGGAAACTTAGATTTTTAAAAGAATTTGCATATTTAAAATCCTTGAAACTCAAGAACTTAATAGGGAGGGTCTGCAACTCACTTTCCAAATTGCCTCAGGAACTTCATTTTTGGTCTAAAGTTCTAGTCCACTGCCTTTTTTTATTTTAATTCTTACCAATGTGGCTGATTACCTAACAATATCTTGGGCCTTTTCCTTGCTAACTGCCTATTTATGAGCCAACTAACTACACTGTCTTTTACATTTGTATCAGAAGACTAGAGACCATACTCTATTTATTTTGATGTCTTTAAGCTTACTTTTGATGCAGCTTCCAGGAAATGTTTATTGAAAGATACAGAGCAATATTTAAGTAACAGCCCAATATTTTTATATTTAAATTTTTCACTATCATTAATTACTTCTTGCACTATCTTTGTCTCTATCTCAAACTTATTAGAACTTCTTAATAGTTTTCTGGTAGGGAGATTCTCTCAATTTTCTGAATCTTTAGGTCTTTAGGTCAATTTGTTGTACCTAAAAATGAACTCTTCTTGGTGAAACCCTATCAAAAGTATTTTCTTTCTCTTTCTCTCTGTCTGTCTCTGTCTCTCTGTCTCTGTCTGTTTGCCTGTCTTTCTTCCCCTCTCGCTCATATGTAGATGATTTTAGCAGTTTAAGGGAATGTTTTCTGTTTTGTTTTTTAAATTCTAAATCTGTGTATGATTTCCTGTATCATGTACAGTAAAGTTTATGATCATTAAAGATAATGTAATAGGTGCTAATATTTATAATAAAAACATGTTAACTAAAATTACGTAAGGAGACATCAAAGAGCTACAGAATTGCTCTTATGTAATGAGTCTAGTAAGGGACTTATATTGATGGGTCAATAATGAAACACATTACAATAAATCTTTCAAAGCATCTTAGAAGATACTTGTAAAAATCACCACTGAAGAATAATTTCAAAGGGTTGCTTTTACACCAAATCATTTCTTCACTGAAAGAGTGATGCTAGGTTGCATGAGCTACGGACAGCCTCCCATTAATGTGGCACACACTCTACCAGCCACAGGGGAGCCAGCGCATGCTGGGGAAGACAGACCAGCACCAATACAACCAAGGACCACCATCAGATACCTATAGCCAGTACTGGCTAGAAAAACTAAACGGTCTTGCTTCAGAGAAAGTGTTGCCAATGCAAGAAGTGCCTGGGACCCCACTACCCACTTGTCTGGAAGAACCCAGGAATATGTAAAGACAAAGAAGAAAAGGCAGTCTCTGGCCTCCAACCCAAGCAGTGCAAGTTCAGGAGATGTAAACACAGAAGAGATCAGGAGTTGCACACCTGAAATGTCTGAAGTGACATCAATTGAAGTAAAGAAACAACTTCATGAAACTATAAAAGAAATTAGAACAGAAATAGTATCTCAGGTAAAAGAAGAAATAAGTATAATAAAAGAATTGCTAAGCACCTCTAAAGAAGACATAGATAAAAAAGCAAAGGAGCATAGGAAAATGAGGGAAACCATGAATGAACAATACAAAAAAGACTTAGGGTGCATGAAACAGATTCAAAGAGCTATCCAAGAAATTAAAAACTCCATTGAAAACTGGAAAAACCGCTTGAAAGAAACTGAAGATAGACTTTCAAACCTTGAAGACAGGTTTGCAGCTTGTGATCATGAAAGGAAAGCTTTCTTAAAAATAACAAGGACTCAGGAAGTAACAATTCAATGGCTGCAAGACAATGAAAAGAAACATAACTTAAGAATTAAAAATGTGAGTGAAAAAGCAGGGGTCAAGACAAATGACATCAGGACCCTATTTACAGAAATAATTTCTGAGAACTTCCCAAGCATGGAAAAAAGAAGTGACATTCAAATAAGTGAGGCATATAGAACTCCAGGTAGCCATAACCCAAACAAATCTACACCCAGACATATAATAATCAAGATCCCAGAAATTCAACAAAGAACAGAATATTAAAAGCTACTCAAGAAAAGAAACAGATCACCTATAAAAGAAAAGGAAAATCCATCAGAATCTCAGCAGACTTCTCAACACAAACCATCAAGTCAAGAAGAGGCTGGAGTGAAATGTTGCAAGTCCCGAAAAAGAACAACTTCCAACCCAGACTGATGTACCCTGCAAAACTTTCTTTCAAAATTAATGGAGAAACAAGATACTTCTAAAAGAACAACTCAAGGAATTCATGACCACCAAATCAACCCTATAAAGAATACTAAAGGACATTCTAGGAAGAGATAAAAATGACCACGGTCTCAGGAACAGTGGCAGAGGGGGACCATCAAGCAGGGGCAGACAGTTGAATAGAGAGGAAAAATAGGGAGCCATTGGCAGGAAAATAGCATGTCAGAGACAACACAGTGCAAGTTGGCCATAACCATTAATGCAGATGGCCTCAGTTCACCAATAGAAACACAGGCAGAGTGGATCAGGAGACAGGATCCATCAATATGTTTTATACAAGAAACACATTTAACTAGAAAGAAAATTCATAAACTGAAAGTCAAAGGAGAGAGAACAATGCCTCATGTGACAGTGAGCCAAGAAAAAAAGTAGGGGTAGCCTGCCCATCAAGTGCAGAACAGGTAAGAAAGACATGGCATTTTGCACAATGGAAAGCTACTCAGCTTTAAAGGAAGAAAACCTCAAGGCTCTTGCAGGGGACAGGCACTGCTGCTCAGCTGTGGGTGGGCAGCTCACTGGAATTCATAAACTTCCTGTCAGTAAAGCATTAAAAATATGAAGTTTAAGGAAAAGATATTTTATTGGATACTTTATTGGAAAGGGGAGAAAAGGAGGAGAGAGATAGCTACCCTGGAAAATCAGGGTGGGGGCTCTGGAAAGATGGAGGATCTGAGGCCCCTTTGTTCTTGGCTGTTTTTATTGGTTACCATGGTGGCCCTCCCCCTACCTGGAATTTGTCAGAGTCTGATTGGTTTCCTGGGCTGTTATAGATGGATCCCAGGCCCCAAGACTCCTAACCTGCCATGCCATGATCTATGTGCAGATTCCTAGGTGAACCTATCAGAATCTTGTCTTTAGAATTTATGGGTTGGTTAAAAAGGACCTTCCATACAAGGTTGAGTTAGCAAGTGAAGGAGCCAGTGCACTAACATAGTGGCCCTAACGTGGATATATATATTTCTATCCTTTTTTTTCTTTTAAATGGCTGCCGTTTATCTCCTTTGCATTTTTTTGGAGGTGGGTGAAGGGTGGCTACCTCAGTTTCCAGCACTTGCCTTCCCTAGTGCTCTGCCTGTCCACCTCCCCTTTTGTCTTATTAATTGCTTTCTCCAGCGAAGTTTAACTCTTTCTAGTCAGGATTAGGCAGAAAGTTCAATGAGGTCTTTCCCTATTTACAAACCCCTTCTCCCTGCAATCCCATATGAAGGCTAGTTTCAGTCTCCAGTTCTACAAACCAAACCAAACCAAACCCAACTCAAAAACCAAGCCCAAACAAAACAAAAAATCAAGCTCAAGCCATAAGCGTGGTTTTGGAGTTTTGCTTTGTCTCCCGGATGAACTTGCCCTTGCAGATCAGGTAATGGAATCTAGGACCCTGGCTGCCCTTTAATGCTGAGGTTTCTGACTTAGCACTCCAGTTAGTTCTCTTAGACTTGCCCAGATGGCCTTGTCCCAGGTGTCAGAAGCATATAGATGCTTCTGAATTATGAATGTGTCACCATTATCTTGCCAAATTTACTAACTCTCCCCTTCCAGGGGTTTGGCCAGTTATCCCTCACTGCCTCTGGTGTCTTGGGAGGCCCATGCAAAGCAACAGCTCAGCAGGACTGTCCTGAGGCTCACTGCCTTTCTTCTGTGCCTCCTGGAAGACCTCATCTCTGAAGCACCAAGCGGAGTATTGTACAAATCACCTACTCATCCTGTGCCCACGCCTTGTCTCACTTAATGATCCACTTCTACTCCCTGGCACCGAATAATACACCGTGTATGGAAGGAGATATTTAGTGTTTGCATAGATGAGATTTGGCAATTTAGTGTAAATGTATTATAAACTTGAATTTTATGCCCTTTGGCAACACATCTTTTCCTTCCTGACAGTTTCACGTTGCAAAAGGTACAAGATGTTTTATTTGACACCTGCATCCTCCTAATCAAAGAAGAGCCAGCAAGAAAAAAAAGTTGCTGAGCTGCATCTCCATAATGACATGCAATTTTCCACCACTCTGACAGCTGAATCTTTTTCTGAAATTTTTTCTAATCTTGGCCTACATTTTTATTATTGACAAAATCCTCCACACTTTTCTTCGATGTCATTACTTTTGCACTAATGTTCATTTTTCAAACAGTGACTTTCCTTGGTTATGATATCACACTTTCTAAACAGTAAGATGACTAATTCAAGTTGTTTTATGACATCTGGAAAATATTCCTATAGGCTGTTCCAGTTTTAAAGATATTGTAAAGGTTTTCCTGACATTCTTGTAGTGTGAACTAGATGACAATAGCTACCTGCTTTGGGTTACCTACTGTGTGCAAGATTTGTTACATCCATAGACCCATGTCACCCACACCTAAACTGTGGACAGTTTAAGGTGAGTTTCTGTCCCTCATGATTGGGAAGTCACCTTCTCTCCCATGCTCCCCTGAGAGTCTACTAGTGAAGGCTGGAAGCCAGTATAAGGAAATTACAAAGGAAAGGGACACATAAAAGCTCCTAGCACTATATATCACTGAATCTAAGGTTCATGCACTGTGAAATTTCTTTCATTATTCCTGGCCCAGTCTTTTTGCTAGGTTTACCCCTTTTGTGTCTCCTCTTAGGAATGCTTGAAGTTTGAACTACATCCTACATCCTCCACCTGCATCTTTGGTGAGTTGCCTATTTAAGTCTCCTGTCTGGTATTCTTTTAGTTATCTACCTTTTCATTGTAAGAAAAAGAGGGATGAGATTATGGAGCCCCTTTGTTTCCAGTTAAAAAAAATCCATTATCCTGTGTAATATGTCTTAAATTTTCCTTCCTGATAGTTTTGCATCACAAAAGGTGTCGGATTTTTCACATGGCACCTGCATCCTTCTTTTATTAGTTATCTTGCAACTAATAAAAGGAGATGTAGAGAAAATACAGAAGATATTCAAAGTGACTGTATTTGATTTTAGTTAGCAATGACATAGAATTTTAGACGCATAAAGCAGTCTGTGCTATTCTGACATCTTCACTTTCTCTTCCTTAACAGGTCTGGGTCACTCGTGGTATGAACTTCTGATAAGTCAAAATACTCTAGTAGTTTAGAGTTAATTGAACCCTGTTGTGTTAATCAAACTCGGGCTGGGGATATAGCTCAGTGGTAAGAGCTTGGTTAGCGTGTTCACATCCCTGGGTTTGATCACCAGCATCATAAAAAGGAGAAAATGTAGCTAGGTTTTGACTTCGTAATACCATTACATTGGAAGAAACAGTTGATAGGAATATATGCAAACTCTATCAGAAAGTAGTTTGTGCTAAAAAATATTCTAGAATATAGAGGTGATTTTTACTTCTATTTAATATCTTCCTCTGCCCCCATATCAGTGTCTGCAGTTGTGGAAAATTTTTTGTTTTACATTTGTGCAAGTAGTTGCCAAAGACTTTTTTAAATAAAAGTTTTTAGCAGAGCATACTATACACATGGAAAAGTCTCTGTAATGTTGGAGAAGTTTGATGAATTTTCATAAAGTGAGCATAGCTATGTGTCCACACATTAAAAACAACAAACAAACAAGCAAACAAAAAACCAAAATGTTAGTAAGCAGTTTTCTTCAAATTCCCTTTTAGGTACTATTTTTCCAAAATTAACCATTTTTTTGACTTTTTAATACCAAAGAGAACTTTACTTGGTTTTGCAGCTCATATAAATGGATTCACATATGTTGTAGTCTTGTGTTATATATCTGTTTTTTATTTTTTTTGAGATCTTCAATATAACTGATCACACATGTTTTTATTGCTGTGTATTCTATTGTATGAATAAGAACACAATTTTAAAATTCATTTTAATTCCAATGAACATGTGATTTATTGCACATGTGTATGCCTTTCTGTTGGCTGTGTACTCAGAAATGCAATTGTTGGGTTCTGGCAATATATATGTTTAGCAGATACTGCCTAAGAGTTTTCCAAAGCAGCTGTAACATAGATTCCCACAAGCATTATGAGATAGCTCCAGTTAATCTATTGCTCTATGTTCTTGCCAACATTTGATGTTCTTAATGTTTTAGAATTTCACTCATTGTAGCAAGCATGTGATAGCACATCATGGTGGCTTTAATTTTAATTTTTCTGATGACTAATGAAGTTGAACACTTTTCTGTGTTGGTTGTCAATATGGATACCATTTATTGTGATGTACCTATTTAAATATTTTTTTCAATTTTCTACCTTTGTAATAACAAATAGAATTGAAGTCATTTGTGAGTTATATGTATTGCAAATCTCTTCTCCCATTATCTGTATTTTTATTTGCTTAATGTTGAGTTTCAATATACAGAAATTTCTAATTTTGATATAGTCACACTTATTAATATTTTTCTGTAACCTCTTTAGGAAACCTTGGTTATCCATCATACTATATTTGTTTGGTATTCCATGGTGTGAGAGAGAAAAGAGAGAAAACAGAAACAAAGGAAAAGGCCTTTATTGAGGGTATGGGAGGGCTGCTGAAGAGATACAAGCACCCTCTGGAAGGTTCAGGGAAAAAAACCACGGGCTTTATTTGAAATTTGACAGGGGAGGAGGTAAAGGCGTGAGTGAAATGACGTATTGACAGCTGATTGGAGGAGCCTTTGCCTGTGTGTGAAAAGCAGGAGGTTTGACATGCAGGTTCGCCAGAAGAACACGGGGAGGCGCTGTCTAGCACCAAAGGGACTCCACACATGGGGAAAAACCTGTCAATATTCTCTTACAATATCTTCTAGAACTTATTTTTTTTTCCTTTCACATTTGGGATTAATTTTTGCTTATGGTAGGATATAGGGGTCAAGACTAATGTTTTCATCCACATGTTTATCCAAATTGATCCAGTACACAGTGCAATTTACTTGCAAAATTACGGTAGATTGAAAACAGTGATGAAAGTTGAATTTAAAGTTATGATACTCAGGAGCAATGTATCACAATGAAAACAGAGCTAAAATTGACCCCTCTCCCCAAACAGCAAAGATTGGGTGGTTGGCTATGTCTGCAGGTCATTTTTAACATATCTTAATATTTCCTATAGCATTAATTAATTCCCTATATGACTGGAAAAAGAACACAATACTTTCTTTTGTAATATAACATGATTTGAACTCATCACATTTAGTACCCTTGTGAAAATGACATTATGCAAGTATTCAGAATTCTTACCCAGCTGCAGTTTCATTTCTTCTCTACAATATGCTTACTCACATTGTCGTATCTCTTACATTATTAACCTAAGATTGATACACTATATCCAAGGTTCGTGAAGAATCAGTTTAGCATTCTTTGTAACTCACTGTGGAAGATGAAGAAGAAAATTTGTTTGTGAAAAACTACACTAAGAATTTTAAATTCTATTTTGTTATTAGTTCGAGAGAGAACGCCCACTTCTCATTTTTCATTGAATCTAGAATTGCTGTTGTAGAATACATTTCAATTCCCCCATGTATTATTAGAACAGTGTATTGAATTAGGAATTTGTGAGCGATGCGCCCATCTTTTTGCATATAAATATTATGTAAAACTGTGGTCATGCATTTCATCTGCTCACTCCAGTGTGACTTGTGGGGGCACAGTTTGTCTATGAGCATTTAAAAACTAGTTACAGGCTAGTGGATCAAATCAAGAACAAAACTGCATAAATTGTTGCTTTTTATTAAGGGTAACAAATATAAATTTATATTTCAAAATAACATTGAAGACCCATGTCTTCACAGCTCCTGTACATATCAAGGGTCTGGAAGAAGCTTATGTAGAGTTTAAAATGAGAAACACTGGTAGTCTATGGGTAGGGGTCTGTCTAAGGCTGAGAGGTTAATAAGCTAAGTTTTGCGATTGCTGTTTTAACTGCTTCTTTGCTACGTAGCACATTGACTTGAAGCCCTGAATTCTTCTGAGCATTTCATACGTGGTGCTTTGTCAGCCTCTCTTTGTAAGAGAAGTTGAGGAAATTCCTGTGTGGAGTTATAGAATTTTACCCCTACTTAAACCAATCTCAGCTACTCATGTTAAAAATAAGGGACCTGCAGCTTCGTCCATAAAGGTGATTTTTTGGGAATTTCAGGACACTGGCTCACCTGAACAGAATCTGGGCAGGCATTGCAGCAAGACCAGAAAGGAACTTGCCAAAAAGCAGGAGGATAAGGAGACAGGAAAATTTGCAATGCTCAAGACATTTGAGGAGCCATGCTTCTGCTGCATAGCATGTAAGGAATTTAATTTAATTCAGTTTTTCTGCTACCAGTGCTGAAGCAGATATCCATTTGAAAGGCAAAACTTGGCTCATTTATACATAAACTCTACCCTCTACCAAGCATCTCCTCAACTAAAATCAAGCCAAAAATCAATTCTTCTCAGCAAGTATTCTCTAAAATCTGTAGTCTATAGTTTTATCTAGCTGAATAAATGTTCAACTTTTTGGTTCTATGAAATTCCTGTTCTGTATTTGAAGTTCCATTTACCTTCTTAAAAATCTTATTTTGATGACATTTCTCTTTGCATTTTTGGCTGTTCCCTCAGTTGATTTTCCAGCTCATTAAAAATACAAAATGTAAACCACCATTACCAACAACAGAAAAAAACAGGACAAAACAAAACAACCCCCCCAAACCAAGAATTATATATATGTCTCCACTGTGCCTTTATTTTTCTTTTTGCTTAATTTAAGTTCTTCCTGTATCCCAGTGCTATGTACAACTCTGTGTGTTTGACTGTTTTTACACAGCATTATGGTAGCTGCCATCCTGCTAAGTTTTGCAATTGTTGCTTTAAGTGCTTCTTTGCTATGTAGCACATTGACTTGAAGCCCCGAATTCTTCTTCTGAGCATTTTGCCTGTAATTATTTTAGTTGTCACTGAAATATTGTTCTTAGAGTGAGTGTCTTGGAAAATATATAGAGACATACTTTTTGAGGTATGTGACTAATAGAACTGCAGGTGCCTGTGGGGTGAAGGAAGGAATGACAGTCACGTGTTGTTTAACAAGTAGGATGCATTGTGAGAAATGTCATTAGGTGATTTGGATGTTGTATGAACATCAGAAAATGCACTTATGCAGATACACAGGTTACACAGCAATACACACACATAGATGTGCATACATGCGGTGATAAAAACATACAGTGAACGTTTAAACACTTGATTATAGTAAGAGACACACGGCCCCTAACCCCACTAAGTGAACACACTTATTCCATTGTTCTTGCCACTTTCTGAAGCGACTCTGGATGCCTTCTTTTGTAAGTGTCTTCACAAGGTATGATCAAAATACAGTGAACGTTGTTGCTGAGTGCCATCCACGGGACAGGCAGGAGCCTAAAACATTAGCTTCACACAATGTGGCAAGAAAGATGAGATAAATGTATTCAAAGTGAGGAGGATTCTTTTTGAGGGGAATTAATGACAATGTGTCTTTTACTGCGATAAATTTTTAAACTTAAATATTCACTGTATTTTTCAATCATATCTCATATATAGTCCATGACTCCTCGGGCCATGGTGAGCAAAAGACATGAGATTAAATCAAGCCCAAAATGTGGTAAACAGGAGCTGCATGAGGCTGCTGCCTGTTTCACATGCCATATTCTTTCCCAGTAACCTTTTTGTATAAGTAGTACACTCTCAAATAATAACAAATATAGTGTAGTAAATGCATAAGCCAGTAACACAGTCACTTATTGTCATTAGTAACGTGCATTGTACATAGTTGCATGTGCTCTACTCTCAGGCGACCTGCAGTGCAGTAGTGTGTTTTTACCACCATCACCACAAACCTGTGAGGAATTGTTGTGCTGTGATATTATTACAGCTATGATGTCACTAAGCAATAGGAATTCTTTAGTCCCATTATGATATTAGAGGATTATCATTGTTCCTGTACTCTGCTGCTGACCATTTTGGTTTAGACCTAGATGCACCCCTCCAAGCTTCATGCACTCATAGATGGTTCTCTAGAGGAGGTGATTGGATCTTAGGGGTGCGATATTTATCATTGGATTAGTCCACAGATGAGCTTTTAGCTAAGTGTGATGGTGGGAGGTGGAGTCTGGTTGGAGCCTGGACTGTGGGAGGTGGGCCACTACAGTATGGCCTGGAAGGGTCTATCCCCTTCCCTCCTCCCTTGATCCCTCTCTCTGCTTCCTGCTGCTGCCATGCCATAAGCAAGCCTCCCACACAGTGACCCTCTGCCGTGCCACCCCACTCGGAACCAGGGGACTATGAACTGAAGCTTCTACAAACTATAAGACAAAAGAAACCTCTTCTCCTTAGAGTTGTCAGATATAGGGTCTCAATGACCAAAAAGTAACTGAGACACTGACTAAAGCATTGCTATGCATTACATGACAATACCACTCTCAAGTAAGCACAAAACAGTAAAAAAAAAAAAAAAAAAGTCACCCAGGAATAAATGAGTCACAGTTATAGAATGTAATGAGATAATTTTCACTACTTGCATTCAAAACAGTGTTATGCACATGGAACCTTTAGATAAGATTTTCAAGACAATATTTCTGAGAATCACAGAGAAAAATTAGGAAATTTTGGATTTTCTACTGCTTTCTTCCTAAATAAAGACTCTGAATCCATAAAGGAGTTTTGAAAGGGCACTAGAGTCACCAAATCGATTGCCAACAGAAATGTACTTAGTCATGATCACAAGTCTAAGAAGGAAGCAATCATAATTGAATAGAAACAGCAATATTCATCCCAGAAATCTTTACATATGACCATAAATAACAGAGCTTCTATAAATTTATTTATGCTGTTCTCTCAAGAAAGAGAAATGTTAATGTTATGTCATCTCTTTAAATTCATTGATCTTGAGATCAAAACTGTGCTTCTAAATTGGTTGGTGCTCCCACTCGTGGCATTATAGGGTCCAACGGTATACAAAATACATTCCATTTCCAAAACCAATTTCCTGTTGTCCATTCATGAATAACCAAGTGTCTGTCAGGAAGATGGCTTGTCCACCGGCATCTTGGAACGTTCAGAATCTTGCTTCTCAGGGGGCGAAGGAGAATTAGTGAGTGAGCCAAAAAAGAAAAACAGAAAAGGTGCTGATCTTTGTTTTCAATCCTTTGTCACTCATTTCTCATGCTTGGTGATGCCTGAGTAAGCTTGCATGTGACGTTAGAGCGGAAGTTTTCCCCTCAGTCCCCTGCCTAGAGCCTGTATGTGCTGGGCAGCATCTTACCCACCAGCTGACTATTAGCAACCAGGAACTTTGATGCTGCACTCATTAGGGGATGGTAAGAAATTTATGAAAATGTTAGGCCATAGGGGTCTAAAAGAGGGAATGATGACTAAGTGTACAAAGTAGTCCAGAAGATGGTAGGTGGACGAGAGCAACAATGTATCACCTTGCTGATTAGTCATTAGTATGGTGGGGATTTTAGGTGGGAAATGGTGCTCGAGGGTGGAAGTGGCAGTAATTCTTCACTCTCCAAGACGGAGAGCCCATGTTCCAACAGGGACTAACTGCTGCAGTGAGTAATTGGAGTTGCTTGGAGTAAAAGAGGGTGTCACGTTGCCCCAGGAGCCCCATTCCTGGTGACAGCTTGGAGTAACACAAAAACACTAAGGAAAGCCACCACTGAGGGCTGTCTTGCAACAGGAACACAAAATGGTTGTCTCTTTTTGGGTGTCTTAGAGCTTCCTCTAGGATACCACGAAACACTTTCTGGTCCCCAAATCCTTCAGCTTCATTTCTGTCTTCAAGTAGAATGGAGAAACTTGGCTTCCCTAGTCCAGAGAGCTGTGAAGAATGATCTCCGTGATCATCCCTTTGGCCCAAGGAAATGGCCCATTCAGAAAGCACACACAACTCAGGACAATATTTCCAGTCAGAACAATATGGCCCAATTTTCTCCAGTTCTAAGAGCTTTAAACATTTTGCTAAAATGTTGCTAGGTTGCCTATGATAACTGCATTGCTTTCCTCTGGCTTTTAGATTTAGGAAGTTTTCTGTGTATGAATGTAGGGCTTACCTATGTTTCAAAGTTATGTAACGGTTAAAACCATCACTCCCAAGCAGCTAGAAGGAAACCCATTGAAGCCACTGGCACACATCAAAGGACACTGTGTTTCTGCCTTGGAGCCAGTCAACCATATATTAAGACCTCTGAGACTGTAGGGCAAAATAAACCTCTCCTTTAAAGTTTGGTGTCAGATAGTTTGTCCTAGCAACTGAAAACTGGCCCATATGGTATATAAAACCTGGTTGAGATAGCTCTTCTTAAGCCTTTCCTAACTCCCATGTTTCTATTTCATTGTTCTATGTCCTGTTTTAGGGCTCATGATATTAAACAGTGGGATGCTTCTCCTTTTGACTTCTTAATTTTTCCTCTATTGTATAATGAGTTCCCCTTATTAGAACTACCAGAGTGGTTATTTTTTTCTAACTACTCTCTGACTACATCACCAGCCCTTGTTTTCCATGGGCTTATCTTGGCACTTCACTAAAATTTACTGTTCATCTAATCTCTTTGGGGTAATATGACAGGAGGAAATGGAAAGATAAATATTTTCAAGAACTGATATTCTAGCAAGAGGGACAGATATAATTTTCTGAACAAAGAGAAAACATCTGGAAGCAATTAGTGGAATTCCACAAGACTTTGTAGAGAAAACAACATTCAAAGGAGAAGCAGAATTTTGACAAGTGCTGATCAGGGAATGGGAGACCACGGTGAAGGTGATAGTTGATAGACGAACTGCACAAGTACAGGGAGAGCTACGGGGCTGTGTCTTGGGGTGTGTGGGTAGTCTGTGGCTATGGTGGAGGTGTGGGGTGGGGAAGTCATAGCAGATGACTCTCTGCTGAAGACTCCCCAAGTTATATCTGCAGTTTACATCTTTGGAGCTCTAGATCCACACCTCTGGCACCTGGACATTTCAGTCTCAAATTCAACAGGCCGAATGCTGAATTCATCATAATTTCTGATTGAAATAGTTCTCATGCCTGTGTTTCTTAGGTCGGAAAATGGCGTCATCTCCCACCCAGCCGCTAAAGTCAGAAATTGGGACGTCCCCCTTGTTCTTGAATCCTCAAAATATATCAGGCTCCAAATTCTGTTCTTTGCAGTTCCTGCTATGGGTCCATCCAACACTTCTTAACTCTGCTGTCCCCTGACCAAAGGCTCTTTCTTGAAGATGTCCACCAGTTCTCCAGTCTTAGCTCTTCCAGATGCTGCATCCAACTGAGGCCAGGAGGCTCCATCCCAAATGCAGATCTGACCACACCGTGTCCTTTCCAGGTACTGTTCAGTGGCTTCCAGTCCTCTCAGGTGAGTCCAGACCTCCTAGCCGGCATTGGTAGGCTCTGCACGACTGGGTTCCTGCTCATTTCTCCAGTTCTAGGTGTTACTAGGCTCCCAAAACTTACTAAGTCCCTCACAGTTACCAAAAATGATAATGCTCTTTTCTTTTGTCCACAAAGTGCTCTTTCCTTGAACTGTCCCTACCTAAGGTTATCAGAATCAAAATGGAGTCACTTTTGTCAAACCCTCATAGCACAGATCCAGAGGGCATGAAGGAAGAGTCCTTGTGCACAACCTGGCTGTGCAAGGAACCATCATCAAAGAGTCCATCAAGCCACCTCTTAACACAAGGGTCACAAGGACAGCTAGCCAGATTTACACGAACACCTGCCTGACACACTGTCTTCGCTAATGAACTGAGGTCAACTCCTGCCATAAGCCCCTGCAGCCAATGCTCTCTTTGTCTCAGAATAACTCATGAAATCCTCTTCATTTTGGCATAACAACTCCTGCTTTCCTTTGCCTTCCTGGATTTATCTATGGACCTCTGCTCTTTATGATTTGGCATGCCATTTGTGTCTCAGATTGCAATCATCTGTCACTCACTCTGGAATAATTCTCTCTCTCTCTCTTCTTCCTTTCTTACAGTCTCTCTCTGAATTTCCTTTTAGGATGACACCCCTTCTCTTGAGTGTGGTGTCCTACTTTCCTCTTTCCTTTTCCATTACCACTGAGTTCAGTTGGAGGCCCCTTCTGTATGTTCTGAGAACACACTGTGCTTATCCAGTTACAATTCTTTTCATGCCCCCTCGTGGTTTGCTTCCTAGTCTGTTGCATGCAAGGAACTGGAGGGCAGAGGCCATATCTCATTCATGACTAGATTTTCAGCGCTTGGTGCATGTCACTTGAGAGAGGTGGGTAAATATTTATGGGGTGAATGTATTGAATAACAGATGAGCCAGGTTAAACTTTTGGATAATCCTGAAAAATAGATGAACATATTTGCGTATTCTTTAGTGTACATCAGGGAATGATTCATTTGTGGGGAGAGGTGGTAATTCTAACAGAACTGTCCTTTGGGACGATAGCGCCATAGTGAGTGTCAAGACTGGATAAGAGGCAACCAGTTAGGAAGGCATTGCACGGTGCAGGCGAGATGTAATGAACTGGGGCTGAATTAGGGAAATGGGAAAAGCTTCATTAAGAAATAATCGCCAATACTATGAAGAAGAGGGAAGAATCAATGGTGAGGTGGAGCTTTCTAGCTCCCGCTGAAATTAGTCAGTAATGATGCCTCTTCACCATCAGAGAATGGCAACAGAGAATGCTGGTAGCCAGAGTTGCTCAGCTGCCTCATTAAGCAGGCTGAGGCTCACCTGATTTGTCTGCGTGGCTATACGGGTTATGAATATACTAAAGTATCCCTGAGGTAAATGACTTCAACCGCAAGTCCCAGGCATTGTAGCTCCCAACCCACCTCCTCTGGATCCCTTGATTTCTTACCATTTAATAATAAATGGGTAATGGTGTCATCATCCCCGCAATTGCAGTTCATTCTGGTTCAGCAGTGCCCATGCTACACTTGTTTTAAAATGTTTGGAATATCACCCCTGGTTCCCAAAGGATGAGAGTAATGTGGGTGCGTTGTCTTTCAACCAGGGTTGGAGTAGCTGTGGGGGCAAAAAAAAAAAGACAGAAATTATGCCTTTGTAGGCTGTTGAGATGTATTTGCTAGGGCTTCTGTAACAAAGTACCACAGAATGAGCAATTTAAACAGCAGAAATTTATTTTCCCCTAGTTCCGGAGGCTAGAAACCTGAGAAATCCCTGTGACCCCACATTGTCTTTCCTCTGTGTGTGTCTGGGTCCAATTCTTCTCTTCTTCTATGGTTACAAGTTATGCTGGGTGGAAAGAACCCTAATAACCTCATATAATTATAATCACTATTAAAATTCTACCTCCAAATAAATCACAGTCTGAGGTTTTGGGAGTTTTGGACTTCAATATATGAATTTTGGTGGTGGTAGCAAGGGGAGTCACCATTCAGCCTACAACATGAAGCAAAAGACTAGATGTAAATTCAAGTGAAGTTGACAAAAACAGGTTCAAAGTCAAAATGCACGATTCACATGTCAAAAAAAGTGAGAAATTATATAGTAGACATGGCAAAATTGGCCAGGGGAAATGTAAGCTCTGGAGTGCCACCTATAGGGGTTTGACAGACCCTAAATGGTTTTCTTGATTGTAGAGGGTCAAAAACTATTTGAAAAAGGAACCACTGAGGAGTCACACCAGCTCCCTGTGTCCGTCAAGGGAAGAGGTATCTTTAGGACTCGCAGTTTGTGATTTCCAAGATGTCGGAGGTTGGGGTTTAAGCCCAGGAGACAGGCTGGCCCTAGAGTGGAGACGAGAAATTACCCACACTCAGATGTTGCTGAATCCCACCCTCAGCCCCAGTAGGGTGGGGGCACTGCCTAGGGAAGCAAACCGCTTCCCATCAGCTGCCGTAAACATTATGCTAATTGGAGTCCCCACTGTCTGTCAATTAGTATCACCCTGAAATAACAAGGAAGGGCTTCCTGGGAGTCAGCCACAGTCTCTTCACTCAGAGATGCTGCCTGAAGGGTCTAAAATCAGAACCATTAATTAATTCGCTCCTAGTGTTGGATAAGGAGGGTTCAAGCCCTCCCATTTCCCTTCGTAGATGCTGACTGGGTAAGGTCATGTGGGTTTCCCTCTTAGTTTAGCAATGTCATATTTGACAAGCATCTAGATCACCGTCACCCATCCTTGTTTTCTTGAGCAGAAGAGAAAAAAAGCAAGAGATCAAAGCATCAATGTATCAGCCCTGCAGAAAAATGGCAGAGGTTGCAATATGTTATATTTAGATCTGTAATTTGCCTATGAAAGATAATTGGGAAATTACATTGCCTGGCTGGATAGTCAGCAGGCCTTCTGTTTTTGTCTGGTTGTGTAGTCTCATAAACGTTCAAGGCTTCCATACCTTCAGGCACTAATAATTAATTTTTAAAAAGTTGGAAGATTCTGAGTATCAACTGCCTATTTAATGAGATAAGTCAAAAGGGGAAAAAAAGAAGGGAGTTTCTTGTAGTAATTGGTTGTTACATATTCCACATTGCCTTCCTAATCCATTCTTTTGAAAAGAGTTTTCAGATTATATAAGGACACAAGGCAGTAAGTGGTGTTTAAGCTAAAGAGTCGTAATGAGTTCCAGCTGCATCCACAGAAGTCACAGGAGGTCAGCAGCCTCTCTGCTCCGTTGTTGCTGGGAGAGAGAGGGTCTTCCTTCCAGGACCAGTTAGGAGACAAGAGTTCCCCTTGGTGTTCCTGATGTTTGACCAAGGGGGCGAGTTTTAAGTGAAAGCTTTTCGTGTTAGATTTTCCAGGCACTCTGTTCAGCCAACAGGTGTTAGGTCTGGACTTGCATTTCTAACACGTCTCCAGAGGAAACTAATGCTGCTGGAGCAGGGACATGCTTGGAAAATCAGAAGCCAGGGGTCATCCTTTACCACCCAGCTTGCACTAGAGACTCACTGTAAGATCTTTGGAAAAGATACTGCGGCCTCTGCTCAATCTGAGACCAGCTAAATTAGAAGGCAAACCCAGGCCTCTGGGTGTCAGTTCTCCATGGGAATCTCTTGTGGCGTCAAGGTGGAGACCTACTCACTGGTGGAAGTGAGCTCCAAGTCCTGCACTACAACCATGATTTCCAGCCCACAGCAGCGGTATCACTCAAGGTTCATTAGAAACACCTTGACCTGGTGAATCAGTATTATTATTTATTGGAACCAAGTTCCCAGCTGATTCAAGTATGCATTAAAGTTTGGGAAATAGGACTCAAAAGAAAGGAACAGGACTCACATTTATAAGTTCCTCTTTTCCTACTGCATGCCAGATATCTGGCAGATGTCAAGCAGGTTGCTTAACTCACTTTATCTTAATGTTGGCTGTATAAGTTTTCTACTGATGTCCTAACATTAATAAAAACCTACTAGTTTAGAACAACACTCACTTTCTCATGGTTCTGTAGGTTGGAAGTCTATAGACTTCTCTGTTCAGGATTTCACAGCATAAATCAAGGTGTTGGCTAGGCCAGGCTCATAACCCAGGCCCATGTAGAGAATCTACTTCCAAGTTATTAACAAAATCTAGTTCCTTGCAGTTCTAGAAGTGGGGTTCTGCTTTCTTGTGGGCTTGTGGGCTGTGAATCAGAAGTTGCTGTCAGCTTCTAGAGGGTAATCCGAACTCCTTCTCACACTGTCCCCTTCATCATCAGAGGTAGAAATCGTGTGTAAAATCCTTCTTATGCCTCTGGGGTCTCTGACTTCCCCTTCTACAAGATATCAAAAACCTCTTGCTTCTAAAGTACTCACATTATTAAACTCACTTCCATAATCTCCATTTTTACTAATCCAAAGTCAACTGATTAGTAGCCTTAACAACGTCCGTTAAATCCCTTTTGCCATAGGTATGACATCTTCTCATACTCTCACTCCTGGGGATTAAGGCTGAAGATTTTAGGGGCCATTTAAGAACTGACTGCCTCATTGCCCAAGAAACATTCCATTCAGGTGTTAAAAAACACTGTTTTAAAGAAGATAGTCATTGAAACTTTAAATTCATTAATGGAAACACAGTTTAATGAATTACCAATCACGCAGTTGTGCACACAGCCCTAGACCACATAGCTCTTAGAGCCAGATTCTAAATCTAAATTGCTCTGACCCCAAATCTTACATGAACACACTTTACCAACTTGCCTCTCAGTGGTGACATGCATGTATTACAAAGAACTACATACCTGTCAACGAACTTTCACATTTATTGTATTGTTCAACCTTGATAAAATAAATGCTTATGAAGTACTATTTCTCTTTTGTGATGGACAGTGAGACTGGGGATTGAGAATGTTTAATTACTTGTTTAAGATCCTTTAGGCTGAAAACAGCAAATCATGGACTGAAGGACAGGTCTTCTGATTTCAAGTCCCTTTGCAGCACCTCAGTTCCCTAATTTCTTATTTAGATCATTCTTGTTATCTAAAGTGGGGAACAAATTTACTAGAACAAGAGACTAACAGAGTGATTATGGGGCAGGGGGATGTGAGTGTTTAAATGCTACAGTGGGCCCTGTGCAGAAAAATAGACTTGCTTGTTCTTCTAATTGAAAGATGAATTCTGTCCAAATGCAGAGAAACATTTAATTCAGATCTGAAAATGCATTCTTCCTAAAGGAGATAGTCATTGCATTTTAATTCAGAAATCAATTCACAAAGCAAACATTTTTTATCTAATTGCAAGTCAATCATGTAATTATTTTTGAGAAATGGCAAGAAATATATGTGGATTCATCTCACATTTATGATTAGATGGTGTGTTAAATTAA
Organism: Cuniculus paca; assembly: GCA_004365215.1. Taxonomy (NCBI): domain Eukaryota; kingdom Metazoa; phylum Chordata; class Mammalia; order Rodentia; family Cuniculidae; genus Cuniculus; species Cuniculus paca. The sequence goes on along the minus strand of RJWT010002023.1, from coordinate 7,017 downwards.
ATTTCATTGCTGAGACAAAATACTCAGAGGTTTCAGTCTGTAGTCAGCCAGTACCCAAACAGGGTGGCCTGGCAGAGGGGGCGCACAGAAGAGAAACAGTTGATGGTGTGGCAAGGCAGGCAGAAGGTGGTGAGCAGCAGCAGCAAACCTAGTTTATTTTTGTCCTTTTGTTTTCCAAACAGGTTACAATTCAATGGTGCTATCCGTACCCAGGGACTTCCATTATCCACATCCTTAATCCCAGCATCACACCCCGAATCACATTCACACAACCTAATCCCACAACCTGAAAAACTTCCCACTTATATGAGTTCATGAGGCTTTGCTGGAACATCTAGGTACAAGTCACAATAGAGGTTAGCCCACTCCCACAGATAAACCTTAAGAAGGAAGTCTGGAAACATCTTTTAGTGACTATCTTTTGGTCCATTCCTTTTCCATTTTTAATGTAAAAAAAAAATCAAGCAAACACACAAAAGGAACACAATAAAACAGAACAAAAAATAAAAACTGATGTGGCCTGAAAGAACACAGCTCTAATTAAGAAGAGGTTTTGCTGAGGTCAGGGGTTTTCACAGTAAGTTAGGAGGCTGGCATATGGAGACTTTCTCACCTGGGTCTCTTAATAACTTGGTCCTTTTCCTCTCTTCTTAGGGTGAAAGTCACAGGTAAAGAGAAATGATCCCTATACTGCCAGTTTAGAAGTTATTTTATGCTCTAAAATATCTTGGCCATTTGTTCAAGTACAGAATAGCTAGAAATTCAACAATACCTTGGGCTTGTTTTCTTCTCATCATTTATAGATGTAAGGAGTTCTAAAAATCTCGCATGCAGTCTGATTTAGATAAAATATATTTAAAAATTAGGTGTTGGCAAAGTCATTTTTATTAAGTCTTCAGATCTCAGAGGATCAATGAATGTCAGAGAAAGGTCAACCCGCAGGGTTTCTGGTTGGTAAATAAACACATCAAAGTGAAATCAGAGTTAAAAGCCATTGTTCCCTTGGCCAACTTGTGACTTTGCTGACTTCAGTTGTTTGAAGAGATGAGGAGTGATGTGGGGCTGTTTCATTGCATCCATGAGACCAGGAGCTTTATTTTCCATGAGTTGGGTTATTTTAATAGTAATTACTGGCAGCCACAGTCAGCATTCCACCTGTGTTTCTAATCCATCTTTCCTAGGATGATATTTCTAGCAGGTTTGACAGGAAACACTATCTTCCCATCGTTTCCATAGGTTGCTATCGTCTCATAGGAAGAAAATGAAACAAATACAAGGAAGATCTGGAAGGGTGAGTAATTTTGTGGTCTTTATCTTGGTTTGAGAGTCTCTGATTGTTTTTCATCGTGTATTTGAGTGAGAATCAGTTATAATAACAATATGGATATGGATGGAGAAACAAGAGCCACCCTCTGTCCCCCAAAATAGGACATAGTCAGAAAATGATCAGCCTTGAAAACTGGAGATTCAAAATGTCATCACTGTTCTCTGGCTTAGTGGCTACTCTGTAAGACAGATAAGGTAAGGATAGGCTGACTGCGGCTGGCATTCTGGATCTTTAGTTTTCAAGGTTGATTATTTTCTGACTAGGTCTTATTTTCAGGGAATCATGGTAGATTGGTCCACAGTGTATAAGACAAACAGTGATGCTGGTTGTATTACCTGAAAATGATTGTACCCATTACTAGTAATGAGCATACAAAGGTAGAGATATGGTCCCCATCACCAGTAATATAGTAACAATGGATTGATAGCCATTATCATTTAAGAAAGAGTGTGCATATCTCAGTCATTTAGTTAAATGCAAAATGGATATTCTTTCTAGAATATTTCTGCTGAAATTGCTTCTGAGGTTTGTAGACTGGTGCTCAAGACCTTGTTGAAACTTCCTGCATTTGTTCATGAAGTTAAGTGCAAAAGAGCTGTCATATTTATCTAGCAGAGAAGCTTAATAAAGAGGCATAGCTTTCTTTCCAAATCTTAACTTAATTATCTCATTTTTGAAATATTCATATCAGATCTGTTCTTGTAAGTCAAAAAAAAAATAAACGAAGAAACAAAAAGCAGGTCTGGCTATCAGCAGTGGCCCACCGAGCCAGGGCCCCGTCAATACGAGAGCTGTCTGATTCTTGCTAGTTAAGCCTTCACCTTTCCAACAAGACAGTTTCACTCTCTATTGAGTCAACTGCATGAAAGAAGAAGAAGAAGAAGGAAAAAAAAAACTTTCAAATTGCATTACATACCGCTCATTTCCCTTGCTTATAGATTTTCTTCTCTTTCCCTTCCAGGAACATTGATTTTTTTTCCTTGGGTTTCAGCAAAAGCTTGGCTCCCCAGGCATCTTTATTTGGTTTGCTGACCAAAGCACTATTCACACTTCTTCCGTGGCCTTGCCCATGTCACACCTGCTGCTAGGTGCACCTTGCCTCAGCTATGTCCTCTGATCGACAGTGGTCTGAATTTCCAACATGAGCCATGGAAATCTTTGAAGGAAAAGCGAATTCAGAGCTCTATTCTCCCAGCTTATAAAGCCTTTCACACGTGCCTGCTTGCTCTATTGCTCAGTGTTAGATGCAGCCTTCTCTGCAGTTCTGTACTTAGGCATAAACAGCTAGGTAGCTGCTTAGACTGGCAAATACTTTTCCTTGGCTACAGTACATGCCTGGGTCAACCAGCCCAGTTTTGTGGCCTGTAAAATGGGATCAGAAGTTGTGCCCCACCTTGAGGTTATTAAGGAAACAACAGGATCCCTACCATGGCTTCACACACAGCTAACTCGTGCATTCCAGGTTTGAAACATGGAGATTTTATAAGGCAGTGGCACCCAGAGTGATCATTGGGCATGAGAGCCAAATAGCCAGGGTCCAAGATAATAAAAATAACTGTTGGTATTAATTGGGTGCTTTACAGGCTATGAAATGCCTGCACATTGGCCTCACTGACTCCATAAGAAGCAGGTGAAGCAGTCATCTGTACTAATCTCACTTTACAGAGAAGAGAATCCTGAGAGTTGGGGGTCCTGGGGGAGGTTGGACAACATTTAACTTTTCCCTGAGTCACCATTTCTGGGAAAGAGCCACAGTAAATGGTCACCTCAGCCTTCTGTATTCCCAGAAATAGCAGAAGAGCTCACGGGTCCTAGGATCCTCCACATTCTCATTTTTTGCCTCTTGAATGATGAGCTGCACTGTTTTTTATACTGATAAATCTGAACACAATTCCTGTGAACTTGACTTGATGTCAAATAAGTATTGCAGTAGTCTTTTCAAATAAAGTGTCTTTTACCTAATCAGGGATTTGCTTTTTATCTGACACAGAAAGCACAAGCCAAGGATCAAAGTGGCCTCCTGTCACCTAGCTGTGGCCACTCACATGGCCCAGTGGCCACCTGCCAGGGGTGGGTGGTTAAACTGTGGCTTCCACCTTAGGCCCTCCTCCTTGTTCCTTGCTTGGTTCCGTGCTTACTCTCTGTGTTCTCACGACCTTGCACCCTTGTGGGAGGGACTGCAACAAAGCTCTTGGACAAGAACTGAAGAATAGCCCCAGTCTGCCCTGGGCAAGTGTATAAGTGTCAGTCTCTGTTTATGCCAGTGTTTTACCTTAACTAGTGTTGTAGTTACGGGTTGTGAGGGAATAATTTAATACAGGACACATAATTTATAGAATTACTTTATAATATTCACCCAAAAAGTCAAATGCATAAGGATGCAATAGATCTGTCCATGCATTAGAGACCCAAAGAATCCAGCTGAAGACCTGGATCCCATAGCAATGTCCTGAATGAGTCCAGCTGGAAGCCTGGAGCCCAGGACAAGTCTGTATCATGCAAGTCTGCGTCAAGGATCTGCACTGGAAAGACCCAAAGGTCATTGGTGGGAGCTAAAAAGTCTGTGCCAGTGGGGTGAGAGATCTGTGCCAGCAGGCTGCGGGTTCTATACTGGAGTTCCCTTGAAGAGAACCGCAGTCATCCTCAGCAACAATGAAGACGAGTTCTGCCAACAGTGAGAACAGCTGAGTTCACATCAGGTAAAGCAGCCCGACAAGCTTCTCCAGCAACAACATGCCATCTTCTCCTCGAGTTCTCTTTTTATGCTGTTGGCAAGATTCCTTAGGTGGGTCTTCCACATCCAAAACCACACTGGCAGCTGGGTGTTGCAAGTGGACCATTAGTTAATCTATCACAACTAGAGAACAAGTCTGTCATCCTCAAAGAGGTTAGTTAAAGAGAACTGCAACAGGAAATCAGGATGGAAAAATAAGAAATCTTCTCAAGGGCTATTTTTTTTTCCTGTGAATGCCAGGAACATTAGATATTCTTATCTAGTGAAGTTTGTTTTTTTTCAAAATCTGAAATATTTCCAGTCTTCACAGTTTGAAGAGGAACATTGATACCACATGTGGGTAACCCATCATCTAAAGAAGCTGGGGTTACAGAGACTGACTGATGTCCTCACCTAAAAGCTCTGGGGTCCAGGGGAGAGTTAAATTGGTGTGGGTTAGAGAAGGAAGCTTTAGGATTATCTGCAAGCAGGAAAATCAGCTCTTTAGGACTTGTGCTCAGTCTTGGTAACTGCGTAGCTTGTTGGCCTGCAATGTATATTTTTCTTTTGTTCAATACGAACTACACTCAGAGGTTTTCTGGTAGACATGTTCTGCTTCTGAGTCGCTTTATTATAATGGCAATATATGAGCTTTGCTGCCGATATGTCTGTAGCTTGTCGATCCATGTGGGTGGCTCTAGGTCACCCCATACTACACACTCTGCTCTGGAGAAATCTCCTCAATAGACCACCTGCAATATAAGCTGCTTTTGTGGCTGGCTTCCTTAAAATCCAATATATTCTGAAGGATGTGATCAATAAGCAGATGGCTTAAGCCCATGCACATGCCAAGAAATAAGGCATCTAATTAACAGTTAGACAGGGTGTGAGGCAATTGCAGGAGGGAGTGTAGAACCCTGCCTGGGCTGGGAAACCCCTGGATAGGAGAAGCAGGGCTGGTGGTGTGACATATTGTCGAGGGGTGGCTGTTGGATGTGAGAACACAGCCAGGACCTTCAGGCTATGCTCATTAGGGCTTGCAAAATTCCCAATTATCTTCTGACCTGTCCCTGAGCAAGGCTGCTTTTCATTACTGTGAGAAAAGAATCAATGAATCAAAAAGAACACCCATTTGGACATGCTGCATGGGTTTGGCTCTGATGCAAAGCTGGTAGAGAGAAATGAGGTGCTCCCTGCAGCCAGTAATGGCTACAGGGAAGATGGAGGTACCAGGACTGGCTGTCATCTTGGAGGCAAAGTGGGCCTTTCCAGTTGGGCAGGATGGCATCTTGAACAAAAGTCAGGAAGAGATTGTGTGTAAGAAGAGGCCTACGTACTCCAGCATGAGTCCCTAAAGGATGTTTTCAGCTAGTGTGCAAGCTCCCTGGTTGGGCATAGAGAGGGAAGCCTTGGATCTCCTTCCTGCACACATGTCTCTTGGCTCACATAGGAACAGAACTTTCTGTTCTCTGAACCTGGTGGAGCTACCCTGAGTGTTTCCTGGTGTCCAAGAAGATAACTGGGCTCAGTGTGACTGCTTTCTCTGCAGTATGTGGAAGGTGTTATCAACTGTTGCTCCTTTGTAGACTGTTGTGTTGTGCAGCCAATGTGTGCTGGGTTGGGGCCTGCATGATGTTTTTCATGTGGTTTGCAGACTGTGAAGGAGAAGATGGTGCCTTGAGGTTAATGTATCCCAAGACAGTTGTTCTTCTGCTCCTAAGCCAATCAGGCTTGAGTGGAAAGGACTGTACAGTAGCTTGTGGGAGGTGACTTATCCCTCATGTTCATTGGAATTACCTCCCTGACAATAATCAAAACTATTAAAAACTAAAGTCAGTACAGCTTCTTTCTCAGTAAGCTCTCCCTTCTTTTTTGGAGGAAAGAAGTACAAGAAGCCAAATGAATAATATCAGCACTGGGTGGAGGGGAGGTTGTTTAGATTCCATAGGCTGATGAATGAGCACATCTAAGGTTTCACTAACAGTCACCTACAGGGAATAAAATGAATAGTCACCTCGATGGCTAATTTTAGGTGTCAACCTTGCTGGGTTGTGGTGCCCACTTGTTGGTCCAACGATAGTGTAGATGTTGCTGTGAAGGTATTTTTTTTTTCGTAAAGATATGTTTAACACTTAGCAGGCTTTGAGTAGAGTAGATTAATGCCTGCAATATGTGTATTCCTCATCAGGTTGAGGAATTGTGGTTCCTTGAAGAAGGAATTCTGCCCAAAGACAGAGAGCACAAAACATAGTCTTGCAAGAATTTCTAGCCTGCAGGCTTACTGGACAAACTTCAGGCTTGTCATTATTTTCCACAGATGGCATGAGCCAATTCCTTAAAATAAATCACACAGAGACAAAGGGAGGCCCTGGTCACCAGTAACCACCTCAGAGGGAAGGCAGAGGCAGGGCCTACTCCACATGCATTCCAGCAGCCCTCGGGATGCTTCTGCCCCAGGTAACCAGCAAGGGCTGGGAAAAACAGAAGCGGGCCCCACACCAGAGCACCCAGTGGTCACCATTGGATACCTGTGGCCAGGAAAACCAGTCACGCTCCAGAGAAATTGTAGCCAATGTGGGAGTTTCCTGGAACCCCACTACCCGCTTGTTTGGAAGAATCAAGGAAAACATCAAGACAAAGAAACAAAAGGTAGCCTCTGGACTCCAACCCAAGCAGAGCAAGTCCAGGAGATGAAAACATGGAAGAGATTGTGAGTCGCACAGCTGAAGTTTCTGCAGTGATGACAACTGAAGTAAAGAGACAACTCCATGAGGCTATAAAAGAAATTAGAACAGAAATACTGTCTCAGGTAAAAGAAGAAATGAAAAACATAATAAAAGAATTGCTACACTTCTCTAAAGAACACATAGATAAAAAAATAGAGGAGCAAAGGAAAATGAGGGAAACCATGAATGAACAACATAAGAGAGATTTTGAATGCATGAAACAGATTCAAAGAGATATCCAGGAAATTAAA
>RJWT010002022.1:18856-43484 GCA_004365215.1 Cuniculus paca | reverse complement strand
CTTGGGAAGTTCTCAGAAATTATTTCTGTAAATAGGGTCCTGATGTCATTTGTTTTGACCCCTGCTTTTTCACTTACATTTTTAATTCTTAAGTTATACTTCTTTGAGTTATCTAGTGTCTGTTGAATTATTACTTCCTGAGTCCTTGTTATTTTTAAGGGATCTTTCCTTTCATGATCATGGCCTGCAAACCTGTCTTCAAGGTTTGAAAGTCTAGCTTCAATTTCTTTCAAGTAATTTTTCCAGCTTTCAATGGAGTTTTCAATTTTCTGGATATCTCTTTGAATCTGTTTCATGCATTCTAAATCTCTTTTATATTGTTCATTCATGGTTTCCCTCATTTTCCTATGCTCCTCTATTTTTTTTATCTGTGTCTTCTTTAGAGATGCTTAGTATTTCTTTTTTTTTTTTTTTTTTGCGGCATCGGGGATTGAACTCACAACCTTGCGCTTGCCAGGCAGGCGCTTAGACCGCTGAGCTAGATTCCCCACCCCAGTATTTCTTTTATTATGTTTTTCATTTCTTCTTTTACCTGGGATGGAATTTCTGTTCTAATTTCTCTTATAGCTTCATGAAGTTGTTTCTTCACTTCAGTTGACACCACTTTAGTCATTTCCAGTGTGCAATTCTCGATCTCCTCCATGTTTACTTCTTGTGGACTTGCAATGCTTGGGTTGGATGCCAGAGATTGTCCTCTCTGTCTTCATCTTGGCATATTCCTGATTTCTTCCACACATCTAGGTAGTGTGGCCCCAGACACCCTTGCACCAGTCACAACTTCTCCAAAACTAGACTGTTTGGCTTTTCTGGCCAGTGCTGGCTATGTACATCCAACGGTGGGCAACCATGTCTCTGCACTGAGTTGGTTACCAAGCCACCTAGAGTTTGCATGGGAGCAGACCTGGTCAGTCCCTGCGAATCTAAGCTGTTTAGGAACCTACACGACGTTGTCTGAAATGCGCATGGCAGTGGACCTTGGTCCAAACACCTTCCGCAGGTCCGCCCACAACCTGGAGCTGCTAAATAACTGTTTGGTTTTTCTGGCCTCAATCCAAGCAACTTCCACGGGTCTGCCCACAGCCTGGCGCTGCAGGCAGAAGTAGGTAGCAGTCTTGGCCCTGGGCATAACCTGCCTGACTCCAAGACGGTGCTCAGCCAATCACTCTCTCTCCTGGCAGGGATGGAGTCCCAAGCACTCACCACCAGCCAGCACAGGTCTCCACATCTGCCACTCTCCTTCACCCCGTGCCTCTCCTCAGAGACCTCTGGGGTCGACCGCGGCTGCTACTGCCATTGGACAGCGACCGCACATCCCCAGGCCCAGCAGCTCTTCTGGCTCCAGGCTAAGGTGCTGCCAACCACCACCTTCTTCTTCATTTAAATTCTTTTTATTCTCTTTGTGGGCTTCATTTCATATTTCAGATTCTTCCTGGGTCCAGGGGACCCACTTCCTTCCTTCTTGTCCTCTCCATGATGTTGTATTCTAGCATCTGAACTGTTTCTCTCAGAGAGACTGTTTACTCTGCTGCTTACTGTTCTGCCATCATTGCTCTTCTCTTCACTATAATTTAATACCATGAAGAATGGAGACACTTAAAACTCAAAGTAAGTTAAATTTAAAGAATAATTTTGAAAGTTTGCCCAATTCTGGTATAATTTTAGTAAATGAAAAAATAATAAGCTTGAAATGCTTGTTATATTAATTCCAAATCTGTATTCTGTTTTTTTTCAGCTCAACATAATTTTAGAAAATTATTGTGAGAGCCTCTATTAAATATCATATAATTATACTGTTAATTTTTCAATAATACAGTCCATGTTATTAATATTTTATAATAGAACCCATTTTCTCAGAGTGTTTCAACATTACCTTATATAAATAGATTTTTGCAGAAGGAATATATAAATAAATTAATCTATACTTGAATGAATGAATGAGATTTTCTTTTTAGAATTCAACTTGCAAATGTAGGTGCAAAATTGTTAGAATTTTCCTGTAGATAAAGTCTATGATAAGAGTGTGTAGAACTTCAGTTGGAGGCCTGGAAGTTTTGTTTTGGACTTGAAATTGTAAAAACAGAAAAGTTTATAAGGGCAAATATAAGGTTAATCAGTAAAACAGAGCTCAAAGCATGAGATTTATTTAAACTGTGGGATTCTTAATTCCAGGTGCTTCAGTTAGTATTTCATTGAGTATCACAAATCTTTTCCTTCTTTATTCTATTTAGAATAATTTTCAGGATTATAAAAGAGACAATTAAGGAATGAACTTCTCTGAAATCTTGTGGTCTATTGTCAATTTCACTCAAGTTCTTGACTTGGATTTGGATGCTTGATAAAATAACTTTTGATAATAGTTATGTATTTTGAAGTTGCTGAGTTTAAATTCAAAACCAATTTTATAGTTGACTACATAAATGAATAAAGATAAATGGACTTTTACAGGACTGAGGCTAACTTACTGAATTGGAGGGGAAATAAAATAATAAAAGTATGGCTAATACCGGCTGTTAAACAGTATGTGCTGGAAACTCACTTATTCAAGAAATAATTTTGCTCAAAAGTAGTGACAGTTAAGAATACCTCATAGTTCACTATGTGAACAACAGAGAAAATTTGGGAATTTCAAATGGATACAAGAGCAATTCATGGAAGAAAGTGAGCATTCTAAAAACTCTCTTAAGTAAGTCAATTTTTTAAATGAAACAAAAATATTTAAGGTCAAGAAACAGCATTCATCTTTAACACATTAGAAAGTGAGTACAAAAATGTTTTTAAATTTCATCTTATGTCTGACAGTTTTAATGTTATGGTATATAACATATGATATATCACAGGAATACAAGTCAAGTGGTGTTACTGTGTGGAAAAGGAAGTGGCCTTATTACAATAGAAGAGCTCAACACTATTTGTGGCCTGAAGAAAATATAAGGCTATAAACTGGAGAGATTTAAGAAATAATAAATACAAATGAATATTACAGATATAGCAACAAAAATATCTGAAAAAATAATATTTTAAGATATTTAATATCTTAAAATAATTTTTAAGGTCATTACCAATAGCAAGAAATGGAAGAACATGTATGACCCATTACTGTGATACTGCAGAAAGACTGATATCTCCCTCCTCACACTGAGAGTCCTCATTGATTTGGCAGTGAAGTAGGAGAGGCATATGTGTCAACAAACACATACAAAAATAAGTACACAAGAAGGAAGAGAGGTTGAGACAATTTTTCAAGAATAAACATGTTTCAGATATTAAAATCTGAGGGGAACACTCATCTTCCTCTGGTATGTGAGGATGGTATCCCAATTAATCACTTGACAGAAGAGTTTGGCTAGTAGAAATTTTTGTTCATATATATGTGGAATTTAAATAGTGTTACAATCAAATAACTTATTAGTTATTATAAATACAAAAGTTGTTTTTCAAATTTTGCCTACATTTTTTGTTCTGTTAATTTACTTGAAGCAAGTTATGTTTCTTGTAGAGTCTTGTTATGTTTCTCCTAGAGTCTGTAGCTGACAAGTGTGGATAAGCAATTCTCAGGAAAAGATGAACTTCTGGGGATCACTTGTGAAACTTTCAAAAAGTGGAAAATTGCAACATCAATTACAACCATCAGCCAGGTATTTAGAATCAAATATGTTTGAAGGAAGTGACTACATGTGTGTTCTTGTATCTACTGCTGCAATTTCAATGTGAACTCCTTAAATTACTGTCATATGCACAGTTTTTGAGCATTTCAGTTTTGCATAATAAATAATATATATAAATAAATACTGTATTAAAGGGAATATTTGCCTAAGTTAAAAAGTAGTACATGTTCTTATTTATTTTTAGAGAGTTGATTTATTTTCCAATTACTGTATAATCTATATCAATGCTAAATATGTGTCATACTAACCAGCTGGTATGTCATAAATGTAGGGACACAAGTCTGACTGAAGTTTTCATAACCAGTTTGCAGAAGTTACATGATTTTAGTCTAATTGCTACTGAGAATGACTCAAATGAGTACAGCTGGAGAAAAAATTCAAGCTTTCCTTATGCACATGAGTGTGGTATTATAGCTGGGATTTAGCTGAATAAAGATACGCATGTGGAACTTATTTTTGGAAGCACAGTTTTTGAGAGAGAAAAGAAAATTTATTTATGAGGCTAATTCCACTGTAAAAATAAGAGGTTTACTTAGGAATATGTTGTGAAATTTATGTATTTGCACAGTGATTAATTGCTTACAAGACAATATAGTAGAATTGTTTTTAATTTACATCTACATGACAGATGTAACTTATTAACCAGTGTTTCACATTCTCTCTAATACCTGTAAAAGTTGAATTATTTGCTGTATATTTATGCTTACCAAGAATGAGTTGTGCTAGTCCTTTGATTGTATGCTATTTTCAGCACGTATTTCATTTACTTAATTTAACTCAATAACATGCAAAAAGATGATGCTTGGGCATAGAAAAAGTAGATTAATTTTGTTCTCTGTGCACTAAATGCAATACTTGGAGATACTCCCTTAAGGGAAATCATTAAAAAGAAATTGCTATCAAATTGGTTTTAATAAAACGAGTTTTAAAAGATTCAGGGATAGAATGAGAGTAAAGTAAATTACATAGAATTCTACAGTCAGAATAATTTTTCAGTTGTCTTTAACTTCTATCTCCTTTTTTAAAATGTAGGAAACTGAAAGTAGATATATTCTGAGACTAGTACTCCACAAATATTTTTAATTAGATAATAATTATTGATGCATTGATCTTAACTTAAAATACAAATTGTATATGTATTATCTTGTTTCCTAATGTAGTGGATTTGTTTAATTACTTCACCAAACCCCCATCACATCAGAAAAATTGGGTTCTACGTTCTCGTGTTGTTTTCAATGTTGCTTTCAGTTTCTAAGGTCATCAAATCAAACGGTGAACTAGATACCTGAGTATGTTTCAAAATGAGAAATGATACGTAAAAATTAATCTTTACTGTTATCACTCAAGATCATTAACTTCATCCGCATTGATTTTCTGGAGATAACAATAAAGGGACATTTTGAGAATTGTTTGATTGTTAGGATATACTAATTACCTCATTCATTCCCAAAAGATCAATAAGAAGCAATGGAACAAGTCTGCTCATAATGATTAAAGAAATTCTCTCATCCCAAACGCATTCTTCCCTTTAAATGGAGTAATTCTCCTGTTGGACAATGTGCTCAAAGGAACTAGAAGAATGATCAAAACAAAAATATGTCTTTTAGGATAGAAGTTAGCTAAGAACAGCATTCTCTTTTTACCCGAGAGAGAAGTACAAATTTGGTAGCTCAGATTTCATGACTCAGGTAGTGTATATTTTGCAAGTAAGGTTTTAAAATTCAGCAGGACTGAGCACAACTCTTTCCTTTTTCTATATATAGTTAAAGGAATTGATGAATCCTGAAACCACTCCCATACTGGAAATTAGAGACTCCCAAATGCTTACATTGCAAACATACCAGTAAAAGAACTGAAACCACTAGAGACTCTGCCTTGATATAGTCCAGGTTTACCTTTTGCTCTTCTTAAAGACGATTTCAGGGTAAATATTTGTCATTTTTAAGTTACTGAATAATTTGAAAAGATTATCACACAAGAAGTTTAAACAAATCTACCTGTATCCTTTTAGTCACAAAACTTAATATATAGTCAGATTAATATTTTATATATTCTTTATCTTGCTTTAATTAAGATATTTTATGCAACCAATAAATATAATGATAAATATAATTATTTTAAAAATCATTTTTGTATAAGTTTTTCTAATTTCTCCCCAGAGTATTCCCGTTTCATATCATATTTACTGTGATTTGTCCCCATCACAAATCATTGGCTTGGCCACCCATGTAATGGTGTTAATACCTTTAAAAGGTGTTCAAATTAAGATGCAAGTGCACACAGCAAGAATTCATACTCACACTGAGTTGTGTGTTTTTGGTTCAAAAAACTTGAATTGATAGAGAGCAGTTTGCTATAAAGCGAGATCACTTACTGTGTTTTGTGTGTCTTCAGGCACTCTTTGGTTCTTCTGTTTTGTTGTTGTCATTTGTTTTTTTGTTTGTTTGTTTGTTTTTAGCATATTGTGATGCAGTACAAGGCTCTCCCAAATTTGCATGCCTGATATAGCATCTCTAGCTTCCAGAATCACGAATTAACGTATCTTCTCTTCCTTATAATATGGTTTCAACTATTCTGTTATAGCAACAAAAATAAACAAATGATATAATTATGTTGTATAAGTGTTAGACTGCTCAGATTAATTAAGGAACTCTGAATTTAGGGAAAGTTAGCTTGGGACATTCCAGTGTAAGATGTGCATGCACAAGTATTCCAATACAGGAGGATTAGGCTTTTCCTTGGAGTAGTGAAGGCTATGCAATTTCCTCTTATTGCTACGACATTGTTTTCTGGCTTATTATGGTTGAGATCCAAAATGCTCATTGTGTTGAAGGCCTTGTTGCTTGTGGGGTTTTGGGAAGTGATAGTATCAGAGGGGATCAAAATTCATCAGTGGATTAAACCACTGAGAGTCATCATAGCATTACTGGGAGGTGATGGAATTAGAAGATGGGATCTAGTTGAAGAGAGTGGATCATGGAGCTGTGATCTTGGGGACTATATATTGTCCATGGCCTCTTCCTCTCTTGCTCTTTCCATATTTCCTGGTTTCCATGAGGTAAGCAGCATTCCTCTACCATGATTTTCCACCACAATATTCTATGTTGCTATAGACCCAGAAAATATGGAGCTGACAGTGGTAGACTAAAACCTCTGAAACTATGAGACAATATAAAATAATTTCTCCTTAACGGCAACTTATGTCAGGTACTGTACCAAAAGTTTGACCTTTCTTCATTTTCTTCCTTTCATATGGTGATATAAATATCCATCAATTGTGCAATGTATTAAATTTTAGGTTTGTAATCTAAGGCCAAATGAGAGCCAGAGAATTTAAAACATGTGCTGATCCCTCTAAATTTTTTATTCATTTAAGTAAAGCTGTAATTTTTTTACTACAGTTGAGATTGTTAAAGATATAAAACATTCAAAAATGCAGAAAAACGAGTCACTCTTTTTTTTTTTTTCCTTTCTGGTCTAAAAATTAAAAGACCACATTCAGATTTGGTTTAATTTCCAGATGGCAAAAGCATGCAGACACTTAATTATTTTTTATTTATATTTTTTGGCCTAGAGTATTTCCACAGTATTTATCTACCAATCAAATGATGAGTGAAGTGCATAGGTATTCATTTCCTGGGAATCTGGAGTTGAAGATTTGACCTCACATTTTTTGGAGATTAGGTGTGAATTTATGAACATACAGGAATGGAGATGGTTTCAGCTGTGTATTTCTATCTCTGACCTTAGTCCTCATTAGAGCCATTTTCTTCTTTTCTCCAGTAACAAGCCCAAACCAAAGAAATATTTTGATCAGTTGCCTTGCCCTCTATCATTCTTCCAACTTCAAAAACTCAGATTATGGTCTAGAAAATTGATCACCTTCAGAGAATAACATAACCTTTACAAAATGCATCATGGTTTTACTTTTCTGATGGTTGTCTAGGCTATAAAGACTTACAATAAAGACAACTAAAACCACAATTCCTTGTTCAATACCACCCACAGGATTTTGAACGTTGCAGTCAATTTATATTCTCCAGGGGATCTTTCTCATGTGCCAATGATCAGTCACTTGGACTGTTTGTCAGTGTCTGTCATTTCCATCTCCTCTGCTTGTGGCAGGCACTGTTTTATGGAGCCATTGAATCCTAGTTACTATGGAGATTTCCCCAACATTCCAAAAACTAACAAACTGTCATGTATTTCAAGCAATAAAACGTCATTGCGTTTAACTGGAATAAATAAGTTTCGTATAATATTTTGATACAAATTTAACAAGTTGCCTAGTGTCTATCTTTTAGAACTTGAAGCATATTGCTATGTTGATATTCTTTCATTTATGTAGGAATGCTTCTAGCATAGTGTCATACCTTTGAACATTTGGCAGGATCTGAAAAGTCTAAGATAATGGTAATGCATAACCTATGCAGAGCTGCAATCACAAGTTCTGTTCCTGGGCCAAAGATATAACTTAGTGTCACTGCACCTGCCTGGCTTGCACAAGGTCCTGAGTTTGAGTCTCAGTACCACCAAAACAAAGCAAAACAAAACTAAACACAAACAACAGAAAAAACCAAACAAGTGTTGTTCCTCTTTCATAGTTGGCTTTGATCTTTTCACCAAGTTTATATGCACACCTCTATTTTCCATTAGGAAGAAATTCTTATTATGAAAGTAATAATTCTCTTCACAACATGGGCCGTTAGTGGAACTACAATGAGAATTCTTCAAGTAAGCATGATTGTTTTTGATGTGAAAGATATACAAATCTTATTCTGCTTCTGAAATACATAATACCTTATCAATACTGTTCTGTAGCTTCTAATGTGTCATTCTTTCTATTGCATGTCTAACTCTCACTGATTTTCTTGGCAATTGCATGTACATTTAAAGTGAGCATATCACACATTTTTGAAGTTTGTTAGGCTTCAAGAATTTCTAAACTGTTATATATAGAAAGTAAAGAACAAAGTTTTACAAAGCTAAAAATCCCTAATATACAAATTTACTCATCTTGTATTTGGGACGCTGATGTCACTGGGAACTGTTATGGCAGAAACTGGTGCAAAAGTCTCAAAATAGTTCCCTGCTGTTGTAGTAATAGGACAGCAAAACTGTCTTTTGCCATACTCTTACTCATTCTACATTTTGTTTCAGTACACTCCGTATTTCCACTACACGAAGAAACTTGAAAAGTTATCTTTCAAGGTTTGAGAGTGACTGAATAATAGTTGATGGACAAGAATCTGGACAAGGATATTACTCCATCTTTAAAATAAAATATTATTACAATTTTATCATGATAATGGAGAGGTATTATGATTCCTGAAGTCCCAGTTCTCCTCCAAAGAAGTGTGATTTACGAGGTGCTTAAAAAAACTTTAGAAAACACCTTACCTAAAATTAACCTTCACATTTTCTTACCAAGTTTTGTCTACTGCCAAAAGCAGTATATCTCTGCACACATTTAAGATTTTTAGGGTAATTGGTATGTTTAAATTCCAAATTTGTTTTATTCATTAGCAAAGTCAAACAATTCCGTTAAGATACAATGTTTACAGGTTCAGCGAAATTTCTCAGCACCCCAAATTTTCATACCTCAAATTACAAAAGAAGAGACAAAAAATAAAGAAAAGTGGCAATTATCTCTAAAATCCTAACTAATCACTGTCATTCTCAAGGTTCTGACTTTTCTTTAACAGAAAAAGATAAACAATTTTATTGCACTAATTTATTACTATTCTACATGAGTAAGAACGCTATCGAACTTTTGATCAAGTTTTGATAATGATATATGAGGTCTTAGATCGACAACATAATGATTCTACTTCCTGAATATCAGAGTAGTTAGATCTACTAGAAAAAGTTTTTCTATTCAATATCTTTTATGCAAGAGTTTGGAAAATTGTATTTCTTCCTAATTTACCAATTATTAAGGTTAAAAAACAAATGAGTAAAATTATTTATTATCAAATATATGTTTTAATTACACTATTCATGTGTAGTTTGATTTTGTTAACATCACTGATAGATTTTTAAGTATGTTTTAAGTTTTGTATTATCTCTACAATCTTTGTATACACAAAGAGATTATAAGGAATTTTAAAAGGAATATTAAAAACACTACTTAAATATGATTGCCGAAATTTCAGGAATGTTAACAGTAAACATCAGTACTCAACATCTTTTTGGAAACCAAGGTCATTATCACAAAAGTCACCATGTCTGCTAGATCCAGGAGGTGGCACTGTTGTACTGTTCATTATGTTGCACGAATTCCTTGATACTTCTTTCCTCTGTTTTCCCCTACCTTTCCCTGTTTCCATACACATGCACAAACACATTTAGATAGATATATGCATATTTGTAAGTACAAACACATAAAGAGAATGCATTTATACAATGAATACTCATTCACATGACAATTTGAGTACACTTTTTTATATATATTTATCAATGTAATATTTTACCTGGTATAGGGAGTTAAGGATTTATTTTAGTAATCAATTTGGAACATTTTTTTAAATAGATCAAGTAACTGTTTTGTGATAAAATTAGGACATGAGTACCATATTGGATAATTGTATTTCATCTATTACTCAATGGAGTATTAAAGCAAAATAAGGTTATGGAGAATTGGTGTTTAAAAGTTTTATGCATATGATAGCAGTTGTACTTGTAGTTTTGTTTGAATTATGCAAAAGCATATCAAGTAAGAGAGGATTGCAATCTTTTAATTTATTGTTTAATTTACTTAAATGTGAAGTTCAATGCTCATAATATGCAATTTGTGATCAAGATAACAGCAAAGTGTGTATGCCAATTATAAAAGTTTTTAATAAACAGAAAACTGATTTCCAGTTGAGAAAAATTCTGTAAAATATAAAGACACCCAGAAATATGCAACATTATATGAAAGCAGTGGGTGAGGGAAAAATCCCAAATGCCCCTCCCCCCCAAAACCGACAGACTTACAGGTATGTAGTTTGAAAAATAAAGACTATAAAACAACAACAACAACATAGAATTCCAAATAAAGTTCAAAAATATAAATGAAATGTGAAAATTCATCCTGCAAATGGTGATTTTGTTGTGACAAAGCAAAAAAAATTTTTTTCCGAGTTGTACACATTTGACTCATTCATGAAGTAATTTCTGTTCGCCCTTCTCTGGAGATACAGAACCACAGGCAGGAGATACCGAGCCACACATGGAGATACAGAACCACGGGCGGGAGACACCAAACCACGCATGGAGATACAGAACCACGGTGGGCAACAGAGCATGCGTGGAGCTTAAGTGTGAAACCGAATATGATACAGTTCTTGCCTGACACATACAAATGAGGTGACCTTG
Organism: Cuniculus paca; assembly: GCA_004365215.1. NCBI lineage: Eukaryota > Metazoa > Chordata > Mammalia > Rodentia > Cuniculidae > Cuniculus > Cuniculus paca. The sequence continues at coordinate 32,460 of RJWT010002022.1, read as the reverse complement.
GACAACTCACTTAGCCAGTCTGAGAAAACCTTAGCCTTTGAGAGGGGGGAGGTAGAATGGCAATGTTACTTAAGTAACTGTTGTGACAAATTTGTTCCTTTTGTAAATTTAGTTTTAGTTTTGTTTTTTGAGACAGTGTCTCACTATGTGTTCAAAGTTGGCCTTGAACGCTCCTAGATCTTTCTGCCTCTGCTTCTCCAGTGCTGGTATTACAGGCATGCACTACTACATCTGGCTAGATTTAGTTCTTGAGGAAGGATTTATCATGCTAGGCAAGAAATTCTAAAACAGTTGTTTTCATTCTTTATCCTATAATACTTTTTAAAGCCTAATTAAAATGAAAGGGTGTTTCCTAAGTGTCTCATGTTTTACCGTTCCCAAGAAAATGTGTACATTCACATGCTTATTGTAAAATTCTATTTTTTGAAACAGTAACTTTTTTTTTTTTAATTTTTAATTTTACTTTAAAGAGAATAAAATCAAATGAAATAGAATAAAACCATTCAAAACAAAACAGTGAAAGTGATACAGAACTCAAAATGAGATAATAGGAAATCTACAATGGCTACCATAATGCCTCTTGTTATCTTCAAAATTGCTGTCCATACCATCAGACATAATAAAATCAAACAAAATAAAACAGAATGAAACCAATCAAAACACAACATTGAATAAAGCAAAACAATAAAACGGAACAAAATGAAACAGTGAGAAAGTACTGGATTTCAAAAACAAGACAGAAGGAAATCCCCCATGGTTGTATTTTGTATATTGTTATTCTTTTAATAGATGCTCAGACTACTGGCCTTAGGCCTGCAAAGTCAATCAATCAATACAAGCATTAAGTTAGTTTGTACCTCAGTTGCTATCAGCTGAGAATGTGTTCCTCCAAATCAGCTAATTGCTTTCCAGGGATGCGGGGGGCTTCTTGCCTCCTAGCCCATGTGCTGGCTGGCTCACTGGAACGATGAATTGACTTTTTGTTTCTCCTCCTGGGCCCAGCATGGCTGCCACTGGCTCATGGGAAGGGTGAATTGAAGCAGTAACTTTTAAAATGTAGGAGTATTTTTCTTTCCCTGTGAAGATCATTAGAATTGTTCTATTTTATTTGGTGAGTTTTTCAAAAAGTCTGACAAAATTTACATTTGTATTCCTATGAAAAGTATTTCAAATTGTATTGACAATGACATTTTAAGGTTTGATTAACTTCTTGAAACTTTCATGGTTCCTTTTGTATGGGTTTTTAAAATTAAAATTTGAATATACTCATGAACCATAATTGGGTATAAATGAAATGTTTCAAAAACTGAATTCTAAATTTTCTGAAACTACTATGTGGTGTCATTGTTTTAGATAAGCTTCCTGCATTAATAATCCAATCAAAAGAACTATCAAATTGTTCAGAATAAATCTGATAAAACAAAAGTTGGGATGATTTAAAGCAAACTGTGAGGAATAGACACTCAAAATAGTAAGACCTCCCTAAAAGTTTCTTTCTAAAATATATCCTATAAGAGAAAAAAATGAAAAAATGAAGTTAAACATGGCATGCTATTCTTTAGCCCTGTAAAAACACATGGAAGTTTTAAATTACTTTTAAGTAAATTAGATGATGTTACTTTGAAGTTGAAATCCCAGTTGTAATTTTTAGTAACTAGTTGAAACAGAATTGCATGAGAATAATATAAATTTGGTTAGATAATATTTATTTATTTTATTTTTCTACTGTTACAGTCTATTTGCAAAAATGAATAATTAATGAAAAGTAATTTTACTTTTTAAACTTTACAGTGCACGCTACAAAAATCTCAAATCTTTTTATTTTTAAAGCCATTTCCTTTTCTATAGTATATAAAGTTGTACTTTATTTTAAACAGCATGAGTTTAAAATGTTTTTTAAAGCCCCTGAATTTAGTGTAGCTAAATTAATGAAAAGTTATTATATCGACTTGTATTAAGATTTGTCATCTATAAAATAAAAGACTAACACAGTTTCCAGGTGGAAAAATATATTCATAATGTTAACAATATTTTCTTAAACTATTGCTTTTTCTTAATATTTCAGAACTAGTATGCTGATAATTTTTGATCAAGGTGATACCAAAATATTTTTCTTTAATGAGAAATAAATTCTCCACATAACTTACCATTAATTTGGGAAAAACAAAATAAAATATGTAGCCACTATTTTTTGTTTGTTTTTTGTTTTTGATAAACCTCATTATACAGAAATATTTAACCTTGTTATAATTTTTTTGAAAGCTCTCCGGGCTTAAAAGAAGGTTTCGTGCTACTATCTGTTTCCTTGTTGTAAAAATCAGTAAAGAGTTCAGCAATAAATAAATAAATCATGACTTTAAAATGAAACTTGGTTTTATAAAAAATATTTGTGATAATATTTCAGCTATTTTTTCACAAATGTTTATTAAACATCCCATACATTTGGCCCCTTACTAAGAAATTCTGAGTTTGCTGTCTTGCAGACCACTGACAGAGGAAGGTGAAAGACAAAGGAGAGTTCACGCTTAGGAAAATTTTGCTTCTGCATACAAAGCAGAAAAGTTACATAATTCTATCAACTTAATCAGTATATTAGTGGAGTGAATTTGGAAGATTTCAATACTTTTACTTATACATATTACAAAGGGTCAACAATAGGCATTTTTAATTATTTTGCTATGAAGTCTGATCATCCAAACATAGTTAATGCTGCTGCTAAGTGTCCTTCAGTGGAAAGGTAGGAGTGTCCTGTATGAGAAATGGTGCATGGAACCTTAGTAACCGTGAGTGGCAAGTTTCAACCCATTCATTCCACTTAATCAGTTGCAAACTACGGCTGAGAGAAGGTGTGTTTTAAAGTGTGAATTAAATCATAGTCCACAAACAATGCATTTCATCTGAGTTGTGCTATCATGTTGCTTCAGAGTCTATCTTTTTAAGAGATGTTATCAGTGAGATCAACTCAAGGATATGGTTATAATTTTAAGACCAATGTTCAAAATTCCGAATATAAATCACACAGATATTTGCTTTCAAAAAAAGCACATGAACCAAGTTCAAACATCAAAGGGATGTTGATAGTACTTTTTAACCTCGATGGAATCATGCAAGCTGAACTTTATCAAGGAACACAGGAAGAATTTAGAATATTATAAGGGCTTCCTAGAGCATTTAAGAAAGGATACATATAGAAAATCACCTTAAAATGGGGAAATGGCTTTATCCTCCATCGTGACAACACACTGTGTTACACATCTCTTCTGGTATGGCAATTTCAATCAAATAAAAATATTATGGTACGTCCTCATCTACCACATTCAGTGAAACTGCTACTATGCTATTTTGAGGTCTTCCTCAAAGACAAAAAGGCCATAAAATGTTTTGAATTGATTCAGGACATTTTGACAGTCACAACAGCACAACTAAAGATACTGATTAAAAAGGACTTCCAGAACTACTTCAGAAGCTGGCATAAGTGATAGGATAAATGTGTTAGAAATGAGAGCAAGTAGCTTGAGGGTGATTAATGGCTTTTATTATAATAATGTTTTTCTCTAAATTTAAAAATTCACTATGGTTTTCAATCACTCCTCATAAATAGAATCTTGGTATGCATAGGTAAAGCCGTGCACATTATTAAACACACACACACACAATCACCAATATGCCCAAACCATAAATTTTGTCAGTGTTTAGGTTTCAAACAAGGAAAAAATATAATCCTCCTGCATTAACTGTAGATTACAATATGACGTCAAAAATTGAACATCAATAATATGTACAAACAATCCCAACTACAAAATTGCTTGAATGATGTCAATGTGTTGTTAACAACCACAACAACAAAAATTTTTTTGTTACCCTGCAACTTGTCCTCTTCTTACTGCTTTTAATTTGAATCCTTCATCTTGATAACTTACTCTTTCGTCTGAATCTACAGTGACATATTATTTAATCTGATCCTATTTTCTTCTCCATTATAATTTCTACTCTATCCAGAAATATTTTGATTTCTACTTAGAATGAACACACATAACTGTGCATCATCTCCTTCAATATTCTTTCTAAACAATAGAATATACACAAAATTCAGTTGATTAATACAAACATTGTAGTGGATATCAGCTCATATACAATATATAGATGTTTTAGAAAGTAGATAATGTGCATTTTTCAACTTGATAAAAAATCATTTTTAATTTTTATGTCCTTCATAATACAAAGCAGAAGTTTATAGCTCTTATTAGTATATATTGACTGCTTTTATTCATTTCATGCTTATGATTATTAGTTAATATGTAAACTTCATAGCAATAAACTTTCTTTTAGTACAGTTATTATGTTTCACTGAATGTGTATCTTTTAAATTCAATTTTCCTTCCTCTTACTCTGTTTTCTATTTGTATTTATGCATTTATTTATTTACTTATTTATTCATACATTTAAAAAATAATATGGTACATGGAATATAGATTTGAACAAAGTATAAAAAAACCACCAGTCTCAAGGTTATATACTATTAGGCCAAGACAAATAAGAAGGAAAATGAACATATTACATGATAGTAAGTGCTTAATGAGGAATGTAAGGGTAATGATAATAAAAATGGGAAAATAGATACAAATGGAGTGATAAGCAAGAGAGTTATCTGGTAAAGACTAATATTCCCACAGATACAGGGAGGAAAAAGCAAGAACATTGTGGACATTCAGAAAAGCCACTTTTCTGGGAGAAGGAACAGGTAAGGGGAACAGTTTGTTTCCACAAGAAGAATTTCAGAGTAATAAATCTGCTCAAATTAAAATATATAGAAAACCCACTTTTTTAATATGAAATATATAAAATCTGAAGTAATTATACAGTTTAAGAATTACTGAATGAGTTTTGATAAAATTAAGTGAGAGACTATAATAAAAATTAAAATGACACTATAATATGCTAATATTTCATAAATATTTTCCAGGAATCTTTGCATGTAATTCGGCTGTCTGCAAATTAACAAGACAAACAAGTTCCAGAATTTGCACCCTGAAAGCTTATTCCTGTGGAATAAATAAATTTATGCTTGTGGAAGAGAAATATATATATATATATATATATATATATATATATATGTACACACACACTTATATGTGTGTGTGTAATGCATGGTATTGAAATTTGGTAAACATCTTGATGGAAATGAATACAATATGCCACTGGAAGAGAGATATCTACTTTAGCTTTAACAAAGACCCAAAGATGCTTCAGAAAGGAAGACATTTTCCCATATGACCTTGTAAGAGACCAAACATATTTAATACCACATAAAGGAAAGGTCAGAGAATCCATAAAGCAAACTAACAAGCAAAAGGAGAGTTTGACATAATTACACCACAGTTCTTCTGGGAGGAGTGATTAAAGACAGTCAGTAAGATTTGATTATTATAAAGTAGTGAGAGATCTTGTTTCTATGTCAGCTAATAATAGAGACCATAATAATAAATAATAACACACAACATTGACTGTCTGCTTTCTATGTACGACACATTTTTCACTCATTATAACAGCTAATCACAAAAGAAAGTCTTTATTTTAGAAAACAGAAAGTTTAAACCAGGTAACCATTGCAAGTTTAAAGACCAACTGGTTAAACCAGTATTAAAATAATTGCTCTTTCATCACATAGCCAGATTTCTAAGCCTTGTATGGTTCAGGCAATGGACATTATTATAAAATGGGGTCACTGAATTTAGGGCATTTTAGATCCTGTCCTATTCATTTTATTCATGAATAAAATGGAGGAAAATGAACTAGTGCCTTCTCCATTGTCACACATTCAAAGACAAAGTAGAAAATCCTGTTTCTTTTATATTTGATCTTTAGAATCTTTCTAAATAACATTGTGCTATTTAAAACCAGATCTCACTTTTTTCATTCATGTAAGTACATATCCAGAGGGTTCTTCCTTAAATAGAGAAGCAAAGGAAGAAACTTTTCCCCAAATCTATAAATCCGTAACAATGAGTTCTTCATCTTAGTAAAATAAAAAAATTGAACTTTTTCCAATGTGGTATGTTACTTAATACCTATCAAAACCTATGGTTAATGCAGCTATTTTTTATGCTCCTAATTGTGTCCTCTAGTAGTACTGACCTGTCAGTTATCACTGAAAGCAATAGTTTACATTTTTAATTAAAGGAGTTTTTCAAATTTGCACATTTTTTTTTCCTTATAAGGAATCTTCAAATGGAATTATTTCACAATTCTCTGCACGGTGGAGAAAAAAGATATTCGGGAGGTCAATTTAAATATTACTCTTCTAGTAAGTAGTAAAATAAAAATTCAATCACAGTCTTTCTAGTTCAATGTCCCTTGATTAACTGGCTAAGTTCTGTAGACTTCTGAATAAACATTTTTGTAACTTATGAGGTATGTAAATGAGAAACCAGTTATGAAACATGAACAAAAATCAAAAACAGAATCTGTAATCAATGTGGGAAAGAAATTAAAAGTAAAAAAATTATAGAAATACTGAAATTGCTTAGGAAAAAAAGGAAGTTATAACATTTCTTAATCATTCCTGGGATATTGGACACTCAATTTAAAAGCGATTGACTAGAATTTGGAAAGTTGTCAGTGAAATATACTCATTAGAGTGTTACGATTTCATTCAAGGTTATTAATTCACCTTTTAACATAACTTTAATACTTTCTCTTCGTTTGTCAGTTATTAGCTTTTGCCCTAGGTTGGATTATAATTACATTCACTCTTTGTCATTAGATGTGATTTGCTAGGTCATTCTACCACTTCAAAAATCAGTTGATGAGACAGCTGATGTACTTAATAAACTTAGAGATGATTTTCTGGAAATTCTTGTGCTGTTACCTACGTTCAAGTATTTCATAGTTCCTTCTTATCATACTTCACGTTTGGTGTGACCAGAGCTGTTTTTCAATGTTACTCAATGCTGCTGAGAAACCCTTTTACACCAAATACTAATAGAAAATTTAATACAAAGATAAAATATATTTTTTAGTTAATTTCTTAAGAAAATTTTAAAATGTTTTCTAGTTATGAATGAATTCATTTGACATGGATGCACATAAACTTATGTACCTATTTAATGGCACTTAGGGGTTTATCTTGTAGGATTCTGGTGCCCTTTTATGCAAGCAGGGGCAGGTAGATAGATGAATGTTTTGTAAAAGGAAAGTGCTGTAAAACATTCTGGATTGTAAGATGAAATTTGAAGTATATTTTCCAGTGCCATTCACCATATAAATCTCAGGAAATATGGAAAAATATGACACAGCAATGTTAGAAGACAGTGGAACAGCCTCTTGAACCAAAATATTTTAATTCAAGTTCAATTTTTATGCTTAGAGTGAATTAGTGTAATTATTTTTCTTAATGCTTTAATTGTTCACTTGCAAATTGGAGGATATTTTCAAGGACAAATAATAGTTTATTAATACACATATGCAAATACATTTATGAGCTTCATTTCTTTTTTTCATCGGTTTTTCGTTCAGTATTAGCAAACTCTGGCAACCCAGAGTCAAAAATGAATACTGACTTGCACCCAAATACTTGTACCTCTAATGTCACTGATGGACGCTAAAATAGTGGGGTTTTTTTTCTCTTTTTGGGCACTGGGTCAGCTCTTCAAATGACCATGAATTTCTATTGAGCCAGAAGTGCTGAAGAAAGCTTCATTACTGGTGGATAAAATGCAACACCATCATTCATTTTTTAATTTAGGCTCTGCTTAAAGTGTTGGAGGCAGTAATCAATTACATTAACACATGATGCAATTTGACTCATTTGAGCAATTTCAATCAGGATTTCATCCTCATCATAGTGCTGAGACTGCTGTATTGCAGGAAAATAATGACCTTTTGATTGCGACAAGGGATGTTGTCTCTCATGATTTTGTTGGAACTTTTGGCAGCATTTGATGCAGTCCATCATGACATTTTATTGGTTGGCTTATAGATTCTGGTAGGATTTTCTCAAATAAAGGTAAAACCAATTCAAAGTGATATATTTAAATGTATGTTCAGTAAATTCTTTTGATTACTATTATAGTAGGCCATGAGACTGAGAGTGCTTTTCTTTCCTTGCTTTCCTACTTCTATGCTGCACAGATGCACTTTTTGTTCAATAGCTGAGTATTTTGTGCTTTTGTGATATGGTAAAATACATAGATGGTTTTTCAACATCTCAAGTTAAAAAATTAGTAAACTGTGTTTATCACTGAAATACACTGTTGTACTGGCACACTGTAACATTCTCTCCCCAGGGTTTACCCATTTACACATCTCTAGCCTTTAAATCTGTTATTTACAAGGAGTGATTGAACATTATGCACATGCAAAAATGTTGGTAGACTAGCAAAAAGACAACAAAGAATCCTATAAGTCAAGTACGTTTCAGAGGGACCTCATAGGTAAAAGTGGCAGAGTTATCAGCAGGGTAGCATCTGCATTTTTAGGGCTTTATTTACAGCAGAAGCCCAACTATATTGATAGAATATTGGCAAATATAAAAAGCAACTGCTTGATATAATTACTTGGATATAAGCATTGCTAATATACTGACACATTTATATTTTGTAATTCTCCTCCCAAGAAACTATAAATTTAAGTGAATGTTGGCGAATCACAGATTCTCCTATAATAAAGTATGTTTTTGGAAAAAATGAATAGCAATCAACCTGATGAGGAATGTCTCCAGGAAGCAAAGAAGATAGGTCAGGCAAATATCTTTTTAAAGATTTGAAAGGAAAGCATTTTACCAGTATATCAATGGTATTTGCTTGTAGAAGACCTCTTATCTATACACTATAGTGTGATTTTAGCATGATATTCCTCTTCAAATTGAGTAGCATAAACAAATTAAAACTGTATGGATTTAAGAGTCTGATTTCTCATTTCAAATTCAGGATGCTATGGAAACAGTAGGGTATGAAATGGAAGCATAGCATCATAGAAACATTTCCACTGAAATACACTGAGAGATAACTGAAAATACACTGCTGTTTAGGATTTTACACACATCTCTGCATTAGAGCATACTCATATTCTTATGCAGAAAAGAAAACAATATTAAAACAATAAGATAATCTTGTACTTTACCCTGCTTTGCCTGCATACTGTGATTATTTTTGACTTGAAATTTTGTATAAAGCACAATCTTTGAGGGAGTAAGATTTGACATTGCACTTTCTGGTGTTATTGGCATTCTGAGAAGATTGTCTAAGAAATTATGTCTTTCTTTATTCTGTTCTATTTTGTTTGATTTTATTTATTCCTGATGGTATGGGCAGTTATTTTGAAGATAATAAGAGACAGTATGGTAGCTATAATTGATTTCCTTTTATCTTGTTTTGAAGCCCTGTATTGCTTTCATTGTTTTGTTTTGATTAATTGTACTCTATTTTGTTTTGTTTGATTGTATTATGTATGAAGCCATAGGCAACTACTTTGAAGACAACAAGAGGCATTATGATAGCCAATGGTGTTTTACTATTATATTGTTTTGAAGTCCTGTATTGCTTTCATCGTATTGTTCTTTTATTGGTTTTATTCTGTTCTTTTTTGTTTGATTTTATTTATGCCTGATGGTATGGGCAGTTATTTTCAAGAATGCAAGAGGCATTATGGTAGCTATAATTGATTTCCTTTTATCTTGTTTTGAAGTCATGTACCATATTCATTGTTTTCTTTCAATTGACTCTATTCTGTTTTATTTTGTTTGGTTTTATTCTTCAAAATAAAATTTTTAAAAAGACATAATAAAAATAACAAAAAGAAATGATGTCTTTGTATAGTTTCCATGACTTTTTCTCACAAAAATGGAATGTACATTCTAAGGTCCTGAAATTAAACACTTTATATAATTTGTAGGTACTTATTTTAAATTTTAGTTTGAGTTTGGGTTTGGAATTTCATACGTTATTTTACTAATTACACCACTGATATTAATTTGTGTAAGTATTGACACATCATATATTATATCTAGACATTGACATATTCTGATGACATTTCTGAGTGTGTTCCTATGACTTCATAATTTTGGAATATTTTCTTTTTATTTCTTAGAAACAATCTTTTTCTGATAATATTTTTCTTATTCACAACATTCTTTTTTTTAACATTTGAGCATTATTTTATTTGTTTTTTTCCATCCCTATTTTTGCTGGCTACATTTTTTTTAAAACTAAGTGTATCCTTTACTAAACGTACCATTGTGGGTTCATTTTGTCTTTGTTTCTGAAAATTGTCTTTTTTTCCTCTTACTGTTAAATAATGATTCAGATGGATATGTTTTCCTTTAATATTTAAAGACATCACTACATTATTTCCTGGCCACAATTGCTACTGAAAATAAGTCCACTATGAGCTTTATGGCTCTTTCTGAGTATTTTGCCTTTTTTCTCTAGTAGCTTTTAGGAATTTCTTGTTACCAATGATCTACATTGGTTTTGTGATGTGCTGTCCTCTGTCCACTGTGTCCTTTCCATTAGAGGATCTTGTCTTTTGTGACTGTAAAAATTCTCAGCTGTAATCTCTTCACAATCTGCTTCTCCATCATTCCTCTCATTGTCCTTGTTACTAAAATTTAATTTTTACTCTTACATGTTTGTAGTACATGATGATTGCATTCACTGTGGGGAATTGGTACATATACATAACACACCTTAATTTTTTTATAACCCCCCATCTCTTTGCCCCCTTCTTTTTTTGCACAAGTTCTATCTCTCTTTTTCTATTACCTATTGTTTATTTTGCTTTTTACTTTGAATTTCTTTATTTTATTTTAAAAAGGATAAAACAGAATAAAACCAATCAAAACAAACCAGTGTAAGTGATACAGAATTTCAAAACATTACAAAATCAACAATAGTTACCATAATACCTTTTGATGTCTTCAAAATAGCTACAGATAACTTCGAACATAGTAAAAATCAAACAGAACAGAACAGAATAGAAACAATAAAAACTAGATAATGAATGCAACTAAGGACTTCAAGACAAGCCAATAGTAAATCCAAAATTACTACCATAATATATCTTGCTATCTTTGAAACAGCTGCTCTGCTGGTTTTAACATAATCAAACAAAACAAAGAGAGTAAAACCCAACCCAACAAAACAATGGAAACAACATAGGACTTCAAAAGAAGACCACAGGGAATCAACAATGGCTTCAATCCTCACAACATTCTTTTGCCTAGATGGTAGACTCCTTATCCATTGGATGTCTGACTTTTAAGTTTCTTGAGCCTGAATATTTAAACCAAACTTTTGCATTTTCCATTCTGAATATAATTAGACAACAGTCATATGATTTTGCATTCTAAACTCACAAAGATTTTTCATGTTATCCTGCAGTACTTAAAGGTTTTTGATTCATAAACCTCCTTGAGTTTTTAAGCTTTCACTTCACATATCACTTGTCACACAACTCATTCCTTCTAATTCACAAATTAGTAGGTTTAGTGATTTGCAGACTCTGTGAATATGGTACAATCTCAACCTAGAAAATTATCTGCATTGTAATGTCACCTATGTATAAGTCTACTAACTGAGAAGATGGTAATTTTGATATACTGGAAAAGTACAGTTTTCTGCTCCAGTACTTATACATTCTTACTACTGGAGTACTCTTGCTTTAGTTATCTTCTCTTCAGTTTTCTTGGCATTCTTTCTCTCTGCTTTCAGCCTTACTGCCTTACTCTCACCTCTATATTTTAAATAAAATAAAACATAGACATAATTTATCTTATGCACTTACTGAGTTATTCCTCTTTTCCAAATAACACATGAGCTTCAAACAGTAGCTTAGAGTTTTCCTTAATTTCCAATCTTGTATTTATTTATTCTTTAGAACTTTGCCTCTCATTCCATACATGTTATTACTCTCAATGTTACCAAAGATATTTCAGTTTCTAATTTCAGTAACGTCATTGTAGTTGTTGTTGCTGTTAATATAAACTATTTTATTTCTCTGGAGCATTTAATAATCTTAACCACCCATATTTCATCTTTCTCTGATAAAAACAATGGAATTTCCTTTTTCATGTTTATTGCTATTATTGATTCTTAATAAAACACCTACACTATGTAAACTTTATGTTTCCTGGTTTCTTATACTGACATACACTCATTCAATTAATTTGCTTCCTTTGTTATCTTATACATACTCATGGTTTTTAGCTAGTGCCTAAAGATTGATAATCCTCAAATCTCTCTCTTCTTATGTTGCTCTTTTCTGAAATGTGGACTGAAATTTCTAAGTGCTATCTGCTTTTTCATTTGCTCATCTTGTTCAAAACTTTGCTCATCAATTATCACTGCCTTCAAAATGTGCATTTGAAGATAATGACATTAATTCACTATTATGTTAGTAGAAATCCAGAAGTAATACCAGAGCAGTGGTTTCCATTATGTTGAGAGCTAGGAGGTTATAAGTGTGGATGGATATTGCTTGTCTCCCTCTTTTTTCAGGTTATTGTCAAAATTAAGATTATAAAGTGCTCATTTTGGTAGCACATACTAAAATTGGAACAATACTGAGATTAGCATGGCCCCTGCACAAGGATGATGTACAAATTCATGAAGAGTTCCATTAAAAAAAAAGATATATAGGTATCCCAAATATCTTGAAAAATATTATTTCCTTTGTGTTTCATGATACTCAAAGGACCTACATTTCCCATATAACCGACATTTTGATATCTTAACAAGACATTAAATTACACCTTGCAACTGGTCCCTAATTCTTATCTTACACTTTCTCCATTTTTCATTAAAAGCCTTTTTATATATACCCTTGATCATGACCAGAGCCATTTAATTAGCACTCATGGATCTCATGTGTCTCCAAAGCTAATCCAATCTCATCAGTGTGCCCAGAAAGCAGTTTAAAGCCTAATATTCCATATTTTGGTTTTACAATATTCTAAAAATTATCATCAGCTAGTAAAAGTACAATGAAACAAGAAAAACAAAAAGAAAACAAAACAAAAAAAGAAAAGCTCAGGCCTATAGACCATATATAAAATTCCTTCTGTAATATCTGGCAGTATTTGCAGACTGGTCTCAATATTCAAATATTCTTTCAATATTTGGTTATAATTCTCCTCTTCAAAGATGCCTTCACTGATTTACTAGATTTGGAGAGATTCCATACCATGCTGTATAATTCTATTACAGTACTAGTCTTGTAGTATCTTTTTATATTTTCCTATGATGCCACCCCTCAGAAATTGTATGAATTACATGAATACATGTCCATTAGAATTCATACTTTATTTATAAATAGTAAATTATCTATAGATTTAAATATACAAACCTTTTGTTTTATAGTGTCATTTTCTTTTCCAATTGACTATGCAGTTGTCTATATCAATTTATTTTCCTATAAGTAAAGCTAAACAGTGCTCTTTTCTACTAACGTTTGTGAAAATGCGTTTTTAAATTTGCTTTGTTGGGTTTAGTTTTACAAACAACTATAGAAATCATCAGATTCCTGAGCAAACAGATAAACAATTTTGAAGATATGAATATATATTTTGAACCTGGAAGCTAAGATGAGCTTTTATAAGGTAGAAACTG
>RJWT010002022.1:0-18756 GCA_004365215.1 Cuniculus paca | reverse complement strand
TATTTTCATTGAAATAATGTCTACATTTTTCCTAAACTATTATGCTAAAATCCTTCATCTTTCAATTGTCACTCATTTTGATTTAAATCCATCTATTCGTGTAATTATGAAATGGAATTATTCATTTTTTAATAATAATGAAGTTGAAACATTTAAACTTGTTATTTTTTTCTCATTAAAATAGCAAATCTTTATTATAGGAAATAAGAAAAATGTAAAAAATAAAGAACTAAATCATATAAAATTTTTCATTCTGGGCTGGGGATCTAGCTCAGCCGCCTAAGCGCCTGCCTGGCAAGTGCAAGGTCGTGAGTTCAATCCCCGGTGCCGCAAAAAAAAAATTTTTTTTTCATTCTAACGTAGATACTGTTGGTAATGAATATGTAAATATATTTACTTTTGGCTTATTTACAAAAGATTTAAAATCAATAGATTTTATGTTTTAGAATTTATTCAGGTTAATACTGATGGCTTTTGTTTAACTTTATAATCAGTAAAACTCAAAGTTTATTACCCTGTGAGAAAAAGAAAAGAATTATATTGACATCTATGTAATAAATAACATTATTGACCTTCTTTTAGAAATTGTGATTAAGAAAATGTTATCACTTTCTTAGTGTTGCAAGTGGATTGACTTTGTAAGTTTCTTTGAAATTAAAATTGTGTCTATAAAATTTGCTAATATTTTATGTGTTCTACTTAAGTTCTAAAAAATGTTGGAATAGCACCATATAAAATCTCAAATACAATTTGAGTAAAAATTTATCTTAAAACATCTCACTTTATTTTGAAGAATCTATGGATCCTCAAGATATTCCTGATTGTGTTTATTTATGATTTCAATATTCAATTGCTGATTAATATATTATTTATCATATAAGATTATCTAGGATTAATAATTAAATTTATCAGTAGCTTTTTGACATTTACAAATTTAATTTTATAAGTGGTTTATATGTAAATCAAAGGTTAAAAGAAAACATAATTTGACTCAACATTTTCAATTTTGGATCATTCTGAATGTTCCTGGTATTGTGTTTTCTTCAATTATCTCACTCTATTTTGAGCAAGTTATTCAAACATTTAATTTGACATTTAATTTGATTATTTGCAAAATATAAACATTCATAAAATTAAACAATGAAATCATTTATAGTATAAAAAACTCCATCATTAGGTTAATATCAAGAGTGGGATTGTGCTAAATGTATTTTTAATTTTTAAATGTATTTTTCCTGTACTCATTATAATCAAATTTTATCAAATGGGAAAAAAAAACTAAAGATGCTTTCAGGTTTTATTAAGGTTAAATTTCAATAAGCAATGTTGGATGGGGTGATTATCACATAAAACCAGCCATGGGTCCAGGTTCATAATATTAGCATAATATTAAAAATGTTAGTATAAAAATCAGAAAGACCACAGAATCTGACGTTCCTTTAGTGTGATTCATATTGTGGACAGATATTTAAACTAAGGCTATAAGAGAAAATCTTGCATTAACAGACTTATCTTGCCATGAAAAGAGCAAAACTTTACCAGTTTTATGTGGATAGGTAGACTATGACACCCATAAAGGATTGATAAACTGGGTAAAGGGTCCTGAGAGGGAACACAAAACACATCACTAAATGTACCCTTGAAAATATTGCTGCCTTTTTAGCACTATTGTTATCCGTGTTTCCCTCTTTTGTTACCGTTTTCTGTCATTTTCACTGAAATACTTCATTTTCTTCTCTCATTCTAAAAGTGTCACCAGGAGGAAATTATCTTTTTGCTGTCTTTTCTGGATCTTTCACTTCTGTTTCTTTAAAATTATAACATTAAAAAATCTGAATTTGAAAGGCCTACATTTTTTAAATTTTTATTTTAAAGAGAAAAAAACAAAATTTCAAAACATGATCATTAGGGCGTAACAAAGATATATACACCGCATGTTGTTATCTTCAAATCGGCTACTCAGAGTAGAAGTTATCTGCATTTAATTATCTGAACAATACTAGTACAAACCTTTTCTTCAATGAGCTCTGGGAAATCAGTAGCATAACTATCTTAACTCACTTATTTCTTTCAGCTTCTTGCACTAGTAAGGCAATACAATGTTTACACATGTATGTCTGATTTATTTCACTTATGAGTATGGTCTCAAGTTGCACCCATTTACCTATAAAAGTCTCAAGTTTATTCTTCTTTATGGCTAAGTAGTACTGCATTGTATAAAAAGATCACATCTTTTTTATCCATTCCCCAGTCAATGGGCATTTAGGTTGTTTTCAAGATAAAGCTATTACAAATTGTGCTGCTATGAACATATTTGCTGTTTGTATTTCTTCATCTAAGAAGTGTGTGTTCAACTCAGCTGCTCATTTTTGGATTGAGTCTTTAAATTTGGGTTGACAGATTTTTTTTTAGTTCTTTATATGTTTTCAGTAGTAATGAAAGGCCTACATTAAGGATACATTGAAGTACTAACTTCTAATTACTCTAACATATCAATAAGTAAAATATGTTCATCATCTATTTATCTATTCAATGTATTACTCATCCATTTATCAGGAATTCTCAAGATCTAGTCTCTTACCAGGTACTCTTTCTTTTTCATATGTTTTGCCAGCTTCTTCCCCTGGAGGATGGACCCATATATAAATGTTCAGCTTGGTTTTGAAATTACCAGATAAATAAAAAAAATCAAGCAAAAGCAAATCATCTTTAGCATCTATTTTTTTATTTAAAAAAATCAAGTATGGTACCTTGGCATCAAGTGGTCATTCAACAATTGACAATAGCTTATTTATAGTATCACTTTCTTTTGCTCTGGCAGAAATAAAATACCCACTCTATCTACAGTGGTGAGAAGACTCAGGTTGATATGACTGCAGTCATTTTAGTGGTGATTGATATTTTAATCATCAGTTAAGAGTAGCATGTATTGAAATGCTGTAGAATCAACAAGGTTGTTACAGTAGTCTACCAAACAAATATGCCAACCCCTGATGACCAAATTGATGACAGACATGTTAACAGTTTTTGAGAAAGACCAATATATTCCTGTAGTCTAGCTTAGTACATAAACCCCTTCTTCTTGCCTTCCCTTATAAAGATTCTTCTACATGGGTTCTTCCGAAGACATTTTTCTGCCACAAGTTCTCAGTGACTTGCAATTTGTGTACTCCTAGAGCTTCCTGCTTTTTCACTGTGACCTCAGGAAAACCTGTCCTTGGTACCCAGTTCTCATGCTCCAGGACCAGGTTTGGCCAAAGCACACGGAAAAATCAGACATACATTTCTTTGCACATGATGTTTCTCTCCTTCCTCTTTTTCTATACTGAATCTCAGAGACTTATAGAGGGCCATCTTTCCAATTCCCTGATCTCCTCTCTACTTTTCCTGAACTACTCAATTGACCCATCATATGTTATTTGCATTGTCAGTTTGATTTAATTCATTTTGCTTAATGTTCCTTATACATTTGATAGCAAATGCAGATGCTTTATTTAATGAACTAAATTCCAAGGAAATAATACAGTTAATATATGGAAATACAGTATTTAATGGCAATTTTATAAGCCAGTTAGAATTTTACTTGTCTTATAATAATGGAATCACTTCTCTCCATTTACATATATAAAATGTATTACTATTAATTGTAATCAAATATTATTTTACTGAAATATGACTGCATATATTTAATGTAGTTAACAAAATTGACATTTGAGTATAATGAACAATATTCATTAAAGCTATTTAGGAGGCAAGTTCCAGTTTAACCTGAATGGATACAAGTGGTTTGCTGATAGAATGAAACATTCACTAATTAACACCTAGAACAAGTAATGCTATGCCACAGAGTAGGACTGATAGAGTCACAAAGACTCTTATTGGCACAAGTTATTGGAAGAGAGCTAAGTCTCACTTTGAACGTGAAAGGTAGAATAGCGCGTTTTTAAAAAAAGAAAGATTTGCAATAGAAAGTAATCTTTGCATTATTGATATTATGGTGTATTTCTTGGTAAAAATATTCTCATTCCCATCATATACTCATGATAGTTTAAATAAATAAATGAGATCATGTTATCATGAAATATTTTTCCTGAAAATATATGTATTATTTCTACTGTTTAGAACTAGCACTTAAATTATTAATTTGTGTCTTCATTACTCAGAATTTTGGAACAATCGATTTAAAAACAGTTCATAGAAATGTTATTCTTCAAAGAAATAATATCTTTCATTCTTTCATAAAAATATTTTGCACAAAACGTTTTTATGAACTTTGCAAGAAAGAATCTTTTTTTGTCTCCGAACAACTACTCTAAAGATAATGATATACAATGTATTAGCTGTTCATTCTTTTATTATTGTTATGAAACTTTGTTTTACTTTTTCATAATAAATGAAAAATGTTTAGGTAGAACATATTTGTAGGAATACTAAGATTAAAAGAGCTGCATAACTGTGCAACACTAATTTGACTATACTTTATAGTATGAAAATATATTTTCTGTATCTTATTCCACAACACTTTTGTGACAAGATCCTGTTGAAACCCTATTACCATGAATGAACAAAGGTTTTTAAGTATGTGTCTGCAAAAGATTTAGCACAGTAACTCTAACATGTTAGCTGTTTCTCAAATTATGTGTTCATTAGATATTTTTAAACAAATGTGGTAATAATTAAGTGTCTTTATACATTATATTCTAAAAAAATTACTCATTTTAATTGTTTCATGCCTGAAATATTCAAACACATTGAGTGTTACTGGTGAAATTATTCTGAAGATTTAATTTTCTGGTTAATATTTTCTTGTTAAAGAATGTTGAGATTTCCAAGTTCCTAGTACTTATAAAGATTGTTTCTTGGTTGACTGCATAGATAAATGAATATTTTATTGTCTAAAATAAATTAAATATTATTGATACTATTGGTCCACCTGCCAAATAATGTCACTGAGTGTGTAAAAACAATCGCATACATATTAGGAAATAAGTTCACGTCTTCGATGTCTACATCTATCAGTCTTTCTGCCATCACAAAATTCCCCAGAAGATGTCAATGCAAGGCTGTAAGAACTTATGTTCCAAAAGAGAATTTAAACTAAATCACCCACTCTCTGTGGATATCAAAAATACAGCGGTGATACCAACACAAAATGATGGCATCCTAGTGAATGTACACAGAGAAATTTTGTTAGATAAGACAAAAAAATTAAAAGTGTGCATATTAAATGATATTGTGGCAAAAAAATGGTATCACCATATAACTAAAAAAACTCATAGAATAAAAGTTTCTTAAAATAAATTTTAAAATGATTTTCTTTTCATACATGCCAGTTACTTTAAAAACATCAAATAAGAAAATTTTTATGAGAATTATTTGAAAAAAAGGTGGTTGAGGTTAATTTATATTTTCAAAAGTAAAAGTAAATTGTAACTAATATCACAATTATTATAACTTTATTTTGATCATATGTATCATCTTATAATTAGAGACATATATATACTTTTTTTTTTCCGGCATCTGGGATTGAACTTATGACCTCATGCTTGTTTTCTTTTTAAAGAAAAAAAATTTCCATTTTATGAATGAGACACAGTTGCACAACCTGGTATTTTATGCAGCCAACAAGTACCTTCACAGGGATATTTCTCCAAGTCCAGCTCACAAGAGGAAAGTTTGCATTTGCTCCTATTTATTAACCTTTGTACTCTTTTCCAGGTCTTTAAAGTTAATTGTGACAAAAATAATGCAATTCTCAAATATCTTTCTTTTGAGAAAACCATACTGTAAACTTACTACCTAATATTAAGTTTATAACAAGATGTCATGTGAAGATATAAGTAAAAGAAAGATATATTTAAATATAAAATTTTTTTCTTGGCTAAGCATTTCAGGAAATGCTCCAAATAAGTGTACAACTCTACAAATAAAACCAAGAAGAGATATATATCTGAAAGGGAGTCAGTAGTAGTGAAGAGTCATCAAAAGAACTCCAGTGTTTGCCACATTGAGAAATGGAATCCTGAAGTGTGTCATATGTTATATCCCATAAATGGTGTTGTTTCCATGGTATCTATGATCTAGGTGTGTGTGTCACAAAGTGATTCAATTTTTAATAAAATATGAAATATGTACTCAGTAATTTATATCATTTTCCTAAGTATGTGTGTAATTATCTATATTTCTGAGTTATAGTTGTCATAAGAACTGCCAACATACTTGCAAATAATGTAAAGCACATTTGAAAATCCTCCATAGCGGTTTATTCTAAATGTACTGAAACAAAAATCAACAGAAGAGGATATTTGGTCAATTCAAAATGTGTAAATATTTTGATTACTGATTAATTCTATTAATAAAATAAATTGGCAACATATAAAGATGATACTTAAAATGTTATACTGGTTTTTTTTTTTCTAAAACTGCATGCTGCCCAATTTCTTCTACTTTTTTTTTTAGTGCTCTTTAGAACATTGTTTAATAGTTTAATTCCATATGTCTACTAGGTTTTCTATAAGTTCACAACCTTCACTACATCTGAAAAACACCAAGAGTTTTCAAATGTTTTATAAAACACTTAAAAATCATTTATCTGTAGATAGCTATAAAGATTTTATGGATTTTTGTTATCCATTTATAATTCTGTTGGAATATCATAATTTACAGAACTGGATGATAATTTATTCAAAAGTGGTCTATTAATGAATGCTCTTAAACATTTTACTTCAAAAACGACTATTCATTTATTGTTTTTCCTATAATTCATGTTATTTCCTAAAATACATGGAGCACTGATAAACATTTAGAAACTAATTTACAACTTATGTACATCTTCAAATTTCTGAGATGATCTGAGCTTCTACAATCTTTTATTTTGAGAATACCTTCTTGGTAGAAAATACATATGATGACAAACATAGAAATGTAGTTTTAGAACATCATAACTAGAAAGTTCAGATAATGTGTGGTTAATAGAAAGGCTTCAATACAATGTGAATAATTTTTAGTGAAAATTATGTATATAACATCCAACAAAAACATTTATAAATAAAAACAACATTAATATATACTTTTCAAAGACTTCACATTACCAATATGCTTGTTTCTAATATATTATAATTTAATTTCACCATATTATAACCTATGAAATTTGCTCAGATAAATAACAAAATCAGAATTAAAATTGGTAGTGAACCTGTTAAAGAAACAGCATATTTTTGAATAGCAGTGCTTTTATAATATATTACTTATAGAACAGTATCCTTTTTATCACAGTCAGTTTTCCATACACCTTTGTCCTTCATCTTTTTCTTGAACAGACTTTGGTAACAAATATATATTTATTAATGCTATAACTATTCTTCTAATATAATTTCAGGCAACTTACATTAAAATGGTATCATACAGTCAAAATATTCAAAATAAGTGAATTTCTATTAATATATATATAAATATATATTAATCAAAAAGAAAGAAATCCAGCTGAGAACTCACTAATAAAGCAGCGCAAAATTTAGTTCTGAGCATTTGACAATCTAAAATTAGTATCAATAAAAATTGATTGAAGTACTGTCATTTTTACATTTTCCAGGTTTAGTTAGCACCCCTCTTCCTTAAAACATTTATTTGCTCACTTAAACTTTTGAAATCTTTGTAAATATATATATATATAAGAAGTACTCTGTTGACTTAGGTCAGAAAATGAAAAACTGTGTCTTCTGATTATAAGGTGGATAGACAATGCAAGTGATACTCTCTAGAAAAGGTGAATACATTTGAAAGATAATCTCATCATAAGGGTGACTGGTGAATACTTGGAATTCATATGCCTTGAAATATTTGCAACATGAATATGATGCTTTTTGAGCCAATAAGTATCCAAACGACTGACAGGTTATCATATTTTTCCATGGGGCTTTATCCTGGAGTCACTTAAGGCTATACTGTGATGATGATTTAGTGTATTTCTTTGGCTATTTGATGTCAAAGGGATCAGAAAGAGAGTTTTGAACAGCAACAACATGAAAGTAATAGGTGTTCAATTCAAAGGTGATAAAATATGATTCTATTAAAATATCAAAGGTGCTATATTTGCAATAATATATGTATACAGACAATTAGTATACAGATAATCTAATAAATAAAACATCACTGTATTGAAACCAGATAAAATTTATGAAAGTTTACAAATATGTTGCATTTGACACTATGGAAAAATTTTCTGCACAAGAAAATTCAAAGCAAAAATCAAAAGAACTTTATAATAATAAAGTTGGACAAAGGTGAGAAAAAATATACACTTTTAGGTTGGTTGATATTTATGTTTTTAATGTCTTCTCACAGAAACTATTTGAGATTCAGAATATTTAACTTTTCTGAAATTATAGGAAGATAGTCACAGAAATGTGAGGCACCAATTTGCCTCTATTACTGTGAAGGATCGTAAAAAGTAATAATATTTGGAAGTGTAAATGTTTTTTAATATATATATGTATACATATATATATTTCACTCATTTAATAATTCTAATAATATTTCAAGTTAAATATTAACAATATTTTTTGAATAAGAATGCTAAGGTCAAGGAATTTGGACACCCTATATAAAATTATGCGCCAAAATCAGGTTTTCTGTCCAGGTTGTTTAAAACTTATGATCGCATGTTCTTTGTTTTTTGCATGAAACTTGTACTGTATTCAATTAGTCAGGTAATTCTATTAAGCAGAATGATAAAGTTATTTTACAAGGTCCTTAAGGGTCCGTGTACATTTGATAGGAATGGCAAATAGGGATTGCAATTTTCAAAATGACGCAAAACTCCTATATAAACAAAAACTTTAAAAGGACAAGCAAACAAAACATTTATTTTTTTCCACCCATTCACAACCCCAAATCCACAATCATTAATCTTTTTTTACGGTTATCACTTCTACACTTCCCACATACTAGTATGTTTAGTATCTTCCCCTATTAATTCATTCAAAGTGCTCCAGTTTAGTTGCTACACTCTCTTAATAGTCAAACACGATGACTTTTTCAATTTTCACCTACAAGATTTCTCTAAGCATTTTCAAACTTTTCACAATCAACTGTTTTGAATTCTTTTTTTTTTTCTTTTGATTCAGCCCATGCATTTGCTAATTTCAGGACAGGTTCTTTGAAACTTGTCAGATAGTTTCTCTTACTTTGTATATTTAGTCTGTCTGCCTTCTGAGCTACCAGTTATAACCTTCACTTGTGTAGTGCACATTTCTCTGTGATTTTCTTTAGGAAATGAAATCTGTACAAAATTCCACAAAAAAACTACATATAGAATTTTCATCTATATATTTGGTTCCACAACTTAATTAAAGACACTATACTGACTCCATAAAAACAATTTTTGTACATATCTTCACCCTCTGACTTCATTTTTCATGACTCTCCTGCTTATTTACTCTATTTGTCCAAACAATTTTGCATTTAACTGATGCCTGCCAGGGATATTCTTTCCCTGGGATCTGTGCGACTCCTCTCAATTTCAGGTCTTGCTAAGTGCTTGCAGTGAAAACAATTACTTTCTTTTGATTCCTTCTGATTTGCTTTATAGTATTTACCACAGTTTTGTAATTTTGCACATTGTGTTTTTTCCCATATATTTTAATGCTGGCTTCATCTGCCAGAAATTACATGCTACATGATCAAGTATTTTTGTCACTTCTGTCTCTTGCTCTAGCTGTGTCCAGCACCTTACTTTTTACATTCAACTAATTATTGAATAATTTAGTGAAAAAATATTCAATTTGTTTCATGTACTTTTAACATAAACAACCAAACATCATTTGTGTTGTATTGTTTTCCAACATGTCCTAATTCAGCCATATGGTATTGTTCTTTGTTTCTAAGCAATGCCTCTGAGTAATATCATTGACTCTTTGGCATTTTTTTAACCAATCCATCCTCTCAGTAATACTAGTGCTTCTTTTAAAAATGGACTTGATTCTTTTAATTTTTCATAGTAAAAATCAACAAATTTTGTCATTTTGCAGCGGGTTCATCATTATCTTAACTTCATACACAAATTTACTTCTTCATACACTCTTGAATTATTTCCATGGAGTAAAGAAACACTAATTATTGTTACTTGATTTTATTCTTCTTTCTCAAATGTTTGAGTTTCTCTTACAGAGAAGTTATGTTTTCTTCTGCTATTCAACTAGTGTATACCCTAGTAAATACTTAAAATATTGTCTTTTTATGACAGATATTATCTTTCAATTCTTCAGGCAATACTATCATGCATTATTATAATTGGAATTATCAATTCTCAATCCAATTATTAACATAATGATAATAATGAGTTTATGTAACTTCTTGGTCTGTTGCAATATTGATAGAGACAAGAGTTTATAGAAAGCTAGGGAAATTTGAGAGTGTGAAAATCTAAAATTACATATTTAATCAAGAAAAGACAACCCAGAAAAAGCTGAAAGATGACAAAATGTTAAAAACATTTGGTTAGCAAACTGTTCTGCTATCAGAATTTTGCCACAATATGTCCTTGGTGTCTAGCAAACAGCATAAGCAATAAGAAGATAGATTAATATGAATATTTGCAAGGATAATTGATCATTAAAGCTTTGGTAGGCTCTATGCTAAATTCAGGTGCTATACAAAACACAAAAGAAGATAATCTCTGCAGTAAGTTCCCAGGTTATCAGAGAAGTGACTCCAAATTGGAAGGTTGGAGATTTGATGTATTTTGCAGTTACAGGTCAAGCTAAAGAGGCAAAACTTCAAGATACTAGTAAAATGAAGGGTAGAACAGCTTTTATAGAGGTTTGGAGTACAGAGTAGGCTATTGGCCCAGGAAAACATTAAGTAGTGTCAAGTTAGAAGACTCAGTCAATAGCTCAGATACATGAGAAGAACTAGAATTCAGGTGCAAAATGGGAGCTGAGTCACTGAAATTGGATTGTTAAATTCAATTCTGACCAGTAGCAAGAGTGATATCACAAAGAACAACAAAATATGAGCCTTTGGCAATTTAAATGCCTTCTGGAATACTTCTAAGAACAAACACACTGCAGGGAGTTATCAAGGGGATCTCGTAATGAGGAAAAAGATGAATGAAAATGTCAAGGAGAAGTACAAGCCTATTTCCTTTTCCCTTTAGGCTGTGGGCTCCTCTGTGTTAGAAACAATGTTTTATTTAGGTTTATATCCAGAGTTACAGCAACTGATTGTACATATTAAGTGCGCAATAAATACCTATTGATATGACTAAAAAGAATTAGAGCCTTAGCTACTAGGTTTTGTTTAGCTTTACTTTGGGGACCTGGTGCTGGGCTATCAAATACCGCAGCCATAAGCTGTAAAGGAAGCTTATCTTAAAGTAAGAAAGAAAAGGAAAAGAAAAATATAAACCACATATTCATTTTTCTTAATCCTATAGGTCATATCTTAAACCTTATTTTTATACTACATAATTGCAATCTGGCAAAAGTTCCAGACCATAGGAGGAAAAAATGTAGAAGAAAAAAATATAACTTGGAAATAGTAATATAAATAGACATGTGAATTATTAGTCATATGGGTTATTTCATAACTGATTTTTTTTTTGTGGCACCAGGGATTGAACTCACAACCTTGTGCTTGCCAGGCAAGTGCTTAGGCCACTGAGCTAAATCCCCAGCCCTCATAACTGATATTTAAAACAATATAAAAGAATGCATTTATTCAGTTAACGGATAGCATACATTTAATGAGGTGATAAGATTGGTTAATGTATTTTGACATTCCATAATTATGGTGACTCATTAAAGTTTGACTACTAAAAATTGATTTTTTTAGTAAAATTTTTGCTTTAAAAATTTTAGAGATTCCCTTGAATATGAAAACTTGTCAACTTCAGAGTAGACAACTTTGCAAAGTTTTCACTTCAAATACTCTTTTTCACAATAGTTATTCTGATGCTGGGCTGAACTTATACTTGTATTTCCTATTGTATTAGAATAGATTTTCTCTCAGTTCTGCATCTGTGTCCATCTCTGTCATCATCTGAGCTGCTTCCTCTAACTCTGTATCCTATACAGTGTGTCTTCAGTTATATGCTCCATTTCTTTTCTGAGTTACTTTAAGGACCTGTCACAGTGAAACTTACTATGCTTTGGCAGATTAATAACAATGTCTAACATTCATGTCAATAGTCATTCAGGTTACATTATCCTTTACCTGCAAGAAACAATAATATTTAAATTATTTAGGTAATAAATGGAATTATATAACATGGCAAGGAAATGTAGTTTTGGTTGCGGCATGTAAAGTACAACAGACTACAATAGTCTAATAAAATAACTAACTCATTTAACTTGACCATAGAACCAATTGAACTAAAATGATTACTAAGGCAATGACAGAATAAGATGTATAAAAGCAGCAAAGATACACAACTAACCATGATACTGCATGATGGATACAAAAGATAGATTATAGGCTCTTGCTTGCAGCAAGCAAACAATTCCAAACATACATCGAATGGTAAAAGAAAAAACAGCTACAATTATTGAGGATAGTGTTCAGAGTAGGTCTGTGTCAACAGACACAAAAATGAAACTGAAACAGGAAAGTGATACAGGAAAATAAAAGCATACAGATTAATATCAGGATTTCAGATTTTAAAAGGTATGCACTACAGTTCAGTTGCCTCTCATGGACTCTCTGCATATGATTGACAGTGTGCTGAGTCGTAATAGTCATCAGTCACATCATGGACTTTCAACAGGTATACCTGTCTCAGAATCCAGTCTGATTGAATTACATACATGATACACAGTTGATGTGTGTGTATCTTTAATGAGGTTTGAGTGGGGAAATGTTACCGATCAGATCACAAGATTTAGCATGCATGTGGTCTGTCCTGGGATCACAGATTTCCTAGGTGTTAGATAGGTATTTATTTATTTATTTATTTATTTATGCTTCTCTTAAAACAACGGAAAAACAACTGGCTCTGGAGTGTTGCCTAAATACAGTTGGGTGGAGAGGGAGTGGTCTCCAGCCTCGGTTGTACAACCCTAAGTACATCTCCACATTCTGTCAATACCTTGTTATTGATTGTCATCCACTGTTGGTCATGTAGATTGTTTCTATGTTTTTTTAAATTAATAATCTTTTGGTAGATAACTATATACAAGTGTGTCTTCGACTTTTGCGGTAATGGTTTGCTTTTGATGTAAGTTTCTTTCATCCTTGAGAGTTTCATAATATTTCTCTAATTTTCTTCTAAAATACTTTTTAAAAAATATAGGAAAACACATTCTTTCATGCAACCTAGGGTAAAAATGTTAGCAAGGCTGAAGTTTAAAAAGGAACATTATCATTGTAAATTTTATGATCATTTTATCTCAATCAGTTAAAAACTATTCTGTTTGTTTGTTTGTTTGTTTGTTTAGAGACAGGGTCTTGCTATGCAGTTCAGGCTGACCTTGTACTCACTGTGTAGCCCAGGTTGGCCTCAGACTCATGGCAATCCTCTTGCCTTAGCCTCCTGATGCTGGGATTACAGGCACGCACCACCACGTCCAGTTTAAACAAACATACAAATAAACAAATGAGAAAAGCTATTCTACATTGGACATTAACTATCTAAATTTAAAGATATTTACTATAAATTTAATTTATTTTGCTAACCGTGGAAAATATGACAAATAGTTTATGTGGGAACAACCAGTAAAAGATTGAAACTTGTTTTTATTTCCTTCTCTCTTCAGTTAAGTAATAATGAGCAGATAATCAGTTACTGACCTCTATTGTTAAATATAATATTTCTTCTTTTGTATCAGGAATCTTGGAGATGAATAGTGTCAATAATAAGATCTCCAGTGGCTGGAGGCATTATGCTGAGCTGGGGATTTAGCTCAGTGGCTTAAGTGCTTGCCTGGTAAGCAGGAGGTTGTGAGCTCGATCCCCAGTATCAAAAACAAAAACACTACACTAAATTACTTGTTAAATATCTCCTATACGCAAAAGTATATATAGATATATATTTTTTTTCCCAAGATAAATCATTCAATAGTTAAGATCGTATGCCAAATTCATGAGAGGTGAACGTGAAGTAGAGAGATCTTTTTTAAATATATGAATGGAAAAAGAGATGGAGAGAAGGGGAAAGGAGGGGAGGAAAAAGGGATGTGGAAAAAAACAGAGGGGGAAAAAATAGTGAAAGTGAGGTTTTGGAGATGAGAAGGGGACCAAGAGTTGGAAAGAGTAGGGAGGTAGGGAAAAGAGATTTCAAAAAAGAGAGACAGAAAAAAATAGTTAAGATTTGTTATGTACATGAATTCACTCCCCACAACAATTGAAATCATTCTGTGCTGCAAGCATGTACTAATAAAAATATTTTCATTCAATCACCCAATATTTGTGCCTATACACCAACCAAGACAATTTAGAAGAATCCAAATGAAAATGAATTTGTATTTTTTCCTGATTCTAAAAACAAAATGTTCTCTCTTTTTTTTCCTTTATCATGTCAGGATGTTTGTAAAGAATAAAAAAGAAATAATGGTCTACAGAATAGAATGGTCATTTTTTATTGTATCACTTGTCAGAAAACAGGGAAATCACTTCAAATGATTCATTTCCATCAACGAAATTGAAATGCCTATAGACAAAAACATCCCTCAGAATGGTGACAGTCAGGTTTGAAAGCAAACAATAGACAAAATGAAATAGAAAAGCAGTATGGAGTGTACACAGCAATTTATTTAAGTAATTAAAAAGAAAATTTTGTTCAACTGAGTGCTATAATTATTTCGAGGTCAGTAACTAAATGTTGTAACAAAACACACTTTATTCAGTACATAAATAAGCATGCCTTCACTCTTCAATCTATTTGCCATCAGAAAAATGTTTAGTAAAATTAAAGTAGATGTTCAAATGAGTTTTTTGCTTTTAATTTGAAAACAAATATCTTACAATTTTCAAACTTCAGAAGTTTACAATTTAGAATCTAGATTCACACATTTATCATGTATTTGACATATAAATAGTTAAACTATTTGCTGAAGAGAAATAAGACAGTATATCTTCTTTAAACACATTTTATTTGCTAAATTGGTATCCTTCTTATGTTTTCTCAGTCCTATATATTTTCTCTAAGTTACATAAACTATGTAATTATGAAATATTTTGAACTCTAAACACCTGAAATATCTGGGAAATAGAGCTAACTAGAAGATATTTCATTTACCATGAAAGTATATTCTTCTGATATTATAGAAAACAATCACATTAACATATTTCCTTGAATGCAAGAAAATGCATACCAAATATGTTTCAACAAGTTACATTTAATAATTAGAAATTACCTTTAATGTACATTCATTTACTCAGATATTTATAATTTTTTTTTCATTAAAGGGATTCAGTCTTAGTGAACCATAGACAATTGAGACTATCACTGATATATGGATACAGAACTATTTGAGATACCTGAAAAAAATCTAAATTAGATTATAGGATCTTCTGATATTGAAAATAACATAAGTCTTTTATACGAAATGTGGGCATTTTGAATGCAGCACTCTTAAATTCAGTAAGTAAATGCACAAATAATTTTGTTCATTTTTTCAGCAGATATCTATTAAATGACAGTGGGAATAATACTGAAAGACTCTTCTTGCTTTCAATATGTAGTGCTTATTCAGAAGATACACAGAAAACTAGTGATGAGTCTGAATTCATTACATACAGGATCCTAACTCTTGTTCCAAACTCAGTACTTTGCAGATATTCTATACATGTGTTGAATCAATTCAATATGTATTCTTTCCTTTACTTGTTCATTTACTGTGCAATGTTTCTGTCAGATTGTGAAATTGAGTCAGTTCCAAACAATATTCAATATATTTTCAAGGACTAAGAGCTGATCAGTATGTATGAATTTTCATATAAATTTAATAATTGTCATTAGAGATTGTTAACAATATACTACAGAAGAAAAATAAAAGCCTTAAATGCTAGGAAAGTCAATATACTGTTTATGGTCTGATAATGCTTGAACTAGAATACTAGCAGGGAATATGTGCTATGATTTGAATCTAGAATGTCTTCTCAAAGCATGATGTGTTCTGTGGTAAGGTTTGGGAAGACGCTTGGTGGCACTATACACATCAGTGAATTAATCTGTCCATGAGTTTGAACATAAATGCGCTGTCAGGAGATGGGATACCTGGTCAGGAGCGAAGGGTCACTGGGAGCACGACCCAGAAGGGTACACCTTCTCTTGGTCCTCCCTTTACTATGCTCCCTGGCTGACATGATATAAGTAATCCTCTTCTCTCAGACCCTTCTATGTCTTTTTGCTTTGGAGCCGGGTAGCTGTAGAATGCATTCTCCAACAATGTTGATCCAAAATAGTTCTTTTTTTAGTTGTGGGTGTTGGGTGTTATATGTCAGTGAAGAGAAAGTAACTACAACAGATTTTGATACCAGAAAAGTGGGATCATTGTTATAACTTTACTTGACCACATGGAAGCCTTTGGAACTGGTTTGCAGCATAAGCTTGAAATGCCCAGTAATAAAGCCCTAGAATGCTGTTAAACCCAGCTTGATAGGAGATTCTGGTCAATGTTCAGAAGACTGAAATGCTGTTAGAAATCCAAACAGCAAAGGAGAGGGTCAACAGATTTTAGTGGGGAATAAGAACTTCATTGGCATTTGCACTTGAAGCCATGCATGCATAGTCTGGCAGAAAACTTGCCTACATTTTGCCTACATCCTGTAACTTTTTAGGCACTTGTGAGGCTGCTGCAGCCATGATGCCAGTGTTACCAGATGTACCAACCTTGTGGTCTTACCGCATTGAGGAATGACGTACAGAACCCAGGAAGAAGATGAGGAGTGTTCTATTGGAAAAAAAGAAGAGTAGTTCCTGGATTTCCTGAAGGGGTCTTAAGTAGGGGGCCACATTATTATTAATAGTCTTAGTGCAGTCCACGGGAGGACCAGATCCTCTTTGTAACTCCTACCAGAAGCCATGCATGGTTTCAAGTGGCATTTGAAACTGCAAAGTTTGCATACTGTTTGGCCTAGGGCTGAAATGGCCTCCAAGATGATAATAAATCAATTTTCCCAAACTTCTGCAGCCCATCTATAATTCTAACTGAGTTTCTACATCACATTCCTTTATACCTGGAAGTTCAGAAATGATTTCTTTCACACGTGACATTGAATGATGCAATAGCCAAGAAATAAATTACTATTGCATTAAATGTTTTAATTACCTGAATATAGTGTAAGAATAAAAATTTTTTCACTAAATAATCGAGTAACCACCAAAATAATCTCATCTGTATTCAAAGTTTTATGTCAGTTTAATTCAACTAAATAGATAAAGAATGAACATACCCCTCCTTACAAGTTGAGCCATCATAATTGCAACCTTTTCAAAAAAGAAATGCTTAATGAGTCCCATAAAATAATATATGCATCCAAATTTAATGAAAGGTGACCCACTTTTTAAATGTACTACTTTCTCTGAAATTCTTATGGCTAATCTATTTATCATCATTTGTCTAATGATTCCACCTATTTTATAGGACTGGATAGCTCTAAGTTTAACTCAGTTAAGATTTTATTTTATTAACCTATTAATAGGTCAGAAATGAATTATGCAGTATCTCAAAATAATTATCTGAGCTGTTTAAAGCATTAAGATTAGGGCGATACTGGTTAAAAGACCCTAAATTTCAATTTTCCAGGAGTATTAAATTCTAGAGATCTATTATATAACTTAGTGACTGCAGTTAGTAACAATGTTTTGTGTAGTTCAAGATCCTAAAAGAGTAGATTTTGCGTTCTCATGGCATGAAAATATCACTGTGTGATACAATGCACATGTTAGCTTGATTTAGACATTCCACCGTGGGTATATATACTATGTATCATGTAACACTCCAAAAATAAATGCGATCTTTTTCATCATTTATTAAATAAGCGAAATGTGTTTTACAGAATTTGTGTAGAGAACCTTGTTGTAGGTGTGATCTTTCATATGGGTAAAGAAAATTCCCACAAAGAAAACTGCACTCTGTGATTTCCCTCTGCCCTCTTCAGCTCTGCCAGCTCCTCAGTAAAACATGATTATGTCAGTTACTTTTTCCTGAGTTTTAAATTAGTTGTAAATTAATCACAAAGCAAATCTTTGCCATATTGCATGGTTTCTAAAGACCAATAATCTTGGAGCTGCTTACTTAGATGGATCTGCTAATATGACCTATCACTGATTTCTGGTTGAACCTGATATCTCTGAAAATATGGTTGGAGTTGAAGTTCCTTTTCCATGGTTATCTCTGCAGCTGCTTGGGGGGAAGACTCATTTCTTGCCAATCTTTGCATGTCTATCAATCTTCTTAAAATGTGGGATCCCTCATTTTTAGAGGCCTGAGACAAAGAGAGTATGTTCCAAAGCAGTCACATTTTTATAGAGGCAGATTCTGCAAAAGCAGAATTTGAGGGTGTTTTTTTTTTAAATAACCTATCTCTAGAAGTCACATACCATTACTTCTGCCATTTATGATTTTTAATATGAAATAACTGTGGTACAGTGTTGGAGATTAAAATTGTGTCAATACCTGAAAAGAGGGAATAATGTGAGTCATTTCGGAGGTTGGCTTCCACAATGACCTTAATTTAGCATGGAACAATGAAGTATCAATGTCTTTGAAAAATGGGCCATAGTTAAATATATACTTTTGGGGACATATGAATATT